>CM035415.1:123106958-123109458 GCA_020310875.1 Ceratopteris richardii
CGGGAACCTGTATAAACTCACTTTCAAGTCCAAGAATATAACTTAAATCAGGCCCTGTAATTATGAGATATATAAGACTTCCCACGATTTTCCTATACATAGTAGCATTTTCCGATGCTTCACCTGATGTAGTGTCCAAATTCAAATTCTAATCTAACCTTCAGCCCATACAAAGCCTTTTGCAACCTGCAAACATATTCTGGATGCTTTGAATCTTCATATCCTTGTGGCTGGTCCATATATACTTCTTCCTATAACTCACCATGTAGGAAAGCATTCTTCACATCCATCTAATGCAAAGTCCATCCTTTTGCTGTAGCTAATGCAACAAGTGTCCTGACAGTAGATATTTTAGCTACAGGGCTCAATGTTTCCTCATAATCAATGCCATATGTCTATGCATATCCTTTAGCTACCAATCATGCTTTATACCTGCTTATGCTACCATCAACATTATGCTTTACCTTGTACACCCATTTGCAGCCTATGGGTTTCTTGTCTTGCGGCAATGGAACCAGATTCCATGTATCATTCCCATAAAGTGCAGCCATCTCCTCATCAATAGCTTTTTCCCAATCTGCACTTCCAATTGCATCTTCAAAACAAGAACGTTCAGGATCTTGTATTACCTTAGTCATGTAGGCACAATGACGAGCCATATAACTATCATACGTCAATCGTTGCACTGAATTCTGCATCCTCCCTGATCTTCTTGGTACTGGGTCACTTCTTCTTGTATCATCTGCATGTGCCCTTCTTACTCCTGGAGTCTTCACAGAGGGCAATCCAAGTTCCTCATCAGGGCTCTTTTCTGAACCGCTTGAATCTCCATCAACATCTTCAAAACCTTCACATGTTTTACTACCAGCAGAAAGCTTTTCTTTACCTTTCTTGGATGTATTTGATGAATTTGCTGGACTGAAATTTCCACGCAATCTTCCACTCCATGGATTTGAGTTGGAACTACTGCATGGTCATGAATCTGGTCCACTCAAAACCTGAGATTCTACACTTGATTTTTCAGCATTTTCTTTGTCATTTGGTTCAAGACTCAGTCCTTCTTTGACATCTGCATGGAAGCTTGACATTTCATCAAATACCACATATTTGCTCACCTTTACCTATCATGTGAGTGGGTTATAACATTTATATCCCTTTTGCTCAAGGGAGTATCAAATGAAGAAACACTTTTCCACTTTTGGATCAAGCTTCATCCTCAATTCATATGGGACATGTACATATGCAATACAACCAAAAACATTCAGATTTGATAAGTTTGGCTTTTTACTTGTAAACATCTCTTCAAGTGTAACTTGATATACAACAGTAGTCAGAGTTCTGTTCATGATGTATACAATAGTATGCATATCTTCTGCCCAATAACAATGAGGCATATTCTTCTCAGCCATCAAGGGTCTTGCTATTTCTACAATATGTCTACTTTTTGCATTCAGCAATGCCATTATGTTGTGGTGTGTACTTGCCTAAAACTTGACGCCGAATTCCATGATTTTTTAGAAAACTGTTGAACTCATTTGACATGTATTCACCTCCTCCATCAGATCTTCATGTCTGAATGTACTTCCCTGTCTGCTTTTCCACCATCGTTTTAAAATTCTGGAAGTGAGTGAACACCTCACTCTTCTCTTTCATGAAATATACCCATAGTTTGCGTGTATGGTCATCCATGAAAGTAACATAAAACCTACAACCACCCATAGATGTGGTCTTTGTTGGACCCCAAACATCTTTATGTACTACTTCTAGTACATTCTCACTAACATGCTTGTCATGTGGGAATGATGCTCTTGAGTGTTTACCAAATTGACATGCTGCACATACCTTTTGCATTTCTACAACTTTGAAATTTGGTAGTCCATGGACAATCTCCTTTGAGTGCATCAATTTCAGACTTTGCAAGTTTGCATGTCCAATCCATTTCTGCCACATCTCTATATCTGCAATAACTCCTACATCATTTCCAAACATGGATGCATTCATTTCAATAATCTTCACATTTAAGGTGAACATCCTACCAACTTTGTTTCCTCTATGCTCAATAGGATGCGATGTTTCATCACCTGTTTCAACAAATCCAAGAACTGGCATTTTTTGCAAACTACTAAACCATTCTGCATGACTGGTCATGTGATTTGAAGCACGTCAATCAACATACTAGACATTATAATTCGATTTTGAAATACCAACAAACATCGTATTCATCATCCTTTACTATCATTACCTGAATCATTTCTTTGGAAATTTTTGCAACCGCTTTGGCTCCCCTGCCTCGAAACTATCCTCTTCCTCTTGCATGATTCTATTGTTGAACTTGGTCTTGGTTACTGTTTCCTCTTCCACTTCTAAAACCTCTGCCTCTGCCTCTTCCTCAGCCAGAGTAGAATACCTACTTTGAACTCGGCTTTCCTTGGGAGTTTGAATCCTCACCAAGATTCTTTTCTTCAATAATCAGCATGGATACCAAATGAACAAAATTCAG
>CM035415.1:123114458-123134458 GCA_020310875.1 Ceratopteris richardii
GAGTTCATCAACACAGCTACACGGCTAGAGCAGATAATACAACAATATGGAGCCATTTCTTCTCAACCACCCTATGCTACAGAAATGGAGAATCCAGTAATCCAACTAAGGAAGGAGCTGGAGGGCTTAAAAAGGAATAAGCCCCCAAAAGAGGAGGAGAATGATGTTACTCAGTTGATGAGGGAGATTGAGGCATTAAAGCTTCAAAAGGAGGAGGACGCCCAAGCAGAGGAATTGGCTCAGCTACGACAAGAGTTGTAGGAACTCAAAGGGGGTGGCATCAAGAGTGGACTTTGGTGTACCATGTGTAGCAAGCAAGTTCATATAGTAAGTGAATGTCCTCTGTTAAGTGTGACTTGCCAACTATGCAGGAAAGCTGGGCATGAAGCCCATGAATGCCAATCAAGAGGAATGCCTGCAACAACATATTTGACACAAGGAGGATCCCTACCACCAACAAGTGTGATGGCGGTTGCACCCAATCAAGGTAACAATTACAACCCTAGACATAGGGATAACTTTGGAAACGGGTCAAGGAGGCCGATTATTTGTTTCAGATGTGGAGAATATGGACATTATCAAAGTAGGTGCACTCTACCAGAAAATGCCCCTCCTTGGAGGAACTCCCCATAGGCTAGAGACCACTATACTAATTGTTGTCCTAAAAACCAAGCATGTTCATCTGGCCCCCACATTCAAATGATTTCTATGTGCAAAGAAGAAATGGTAGATCAAGCAAGGGTGCCATCACCATCTACCAGGGTGGTGTAGTTAGAAGAAATTGAATCTTTTACAGTGCAAGAATCAAGGATTAATGGATTGAACAAAGCTAAAGAGACATCTGAAGGCCAAGCCACCACATGTGCAGATACAAGTAAAAAGAAAATCTCATAGGTACCAGTGATGCCATTGGACATGCATTCAACAAGGCTCATGAGGAGTTTGATAAGTCAAATGGAGCCCATGCTCTTAAGGAATGAGAAGCTTCCAGACTACTCAAGTCCATGAAAAAGGAGGTGAGTATTTTTTATTTAATAAAGATGGATGGGAAATTCATGTCAGAACTCTTGCAGATAATTGATGAAATGTCCACAACAAGTTTAGTGGCAAAGGCTATTATTACGCATAAAGATAAAATTGTAGGGGAAGAACCCCTCACAGATTACAAGAGCCCTCGGCTAACAGTCTCTATTAAAGGTCATGAGTTTTAAGGAGTTATTGTGGATGGTGGTTCTGGCATTAACTTGATGCCTGAATATACCATAAAAAAGATTGGCCTATACCCTTCCAGACCTACAAACTTCATTGTAACATTGGCAGACCAAAGCATAGTAAAGCCTATGGGAGTGGTCCCTGGAGTCCCAGTCAAAATACAAGGTACCATATTTGATTTGGATTTTGTTGTTTTAAGGTTGCCACAGGTAGAAGGAAGTTTCCCCCTGTTAATTGGGAGACCTTGGTTAAGGCATGCCAATGTGCTGCATGACTGGGGCAAGGACACAATGTGCATAAAGCAAGAGGGAAAAGAGTTGCAACAGATAATTTTAGAAGAAGGACCAGACAATCAGAGAAATACTAGCATGATGCAGACAATTGGTATTTGTATGGAAGAAGAATTGTTGGAAAACCCAAAAGCAGATCTAATTGAAGGAGCAAATTTATATGAAGATGAAAAATGTTGGCTTGGCTCCATGCAGATGACCTATCTTACTGCTATGGAATGTTTCCAAACTCAAGTAGAGAGGAAGCATATGAAGAGAAAGAGGACATCATTCAGGTTATTGACTCGAGTGAGACAGTCTCAGTTAAAGGCCATAGAAGAGAGGAGAAAAGAAGAGCCCTTAAGTGCAACAATGATGAAGATACTTTAAATCATATGTCAATGGCCACGTTTTTATGGATATTGGTATGGTTATCATCTGTTATGTCAATTTTTATGATAGTAAGTGCATGGCTTTACAAGAATGTGGAAGGAGTACCTGCAAATCTTTGGAAATAGAGGGTTCCAATTGATGAAGAAGTTGGAATAGTAAAAATGGAATTTTGTAGATTAAGTCATAATCTAGCTGAAACAAAGATACAAAAGATGCAGTATGGAGGAGATAATATTTTTCTAAAGGATTTAGGGTACCCTTATCAGATGATCAGTGTACCCAACAAGAAGACAAAACAAATCAAGTGCAGCACAATTGGAGATTATGGAGGAGTTTTTTTGAGTCAAACAATCAACACTCAAGGCCTATCATCAACAAAAGTGACGACTCATGGATCACCTAGAGCCTGCAAAATTTTTCCACGTTGTACATAGCCTTCTCATGTCATTTTTGCTTAAGTTTTAGTAGTTTTTATCCTTTTTCATGCTTTTTCTTTGTGTTTTTAGCAAATTTATCAACCCTTTCATAGTCCTTGGCATAAGTACAATTATTGGAAACTTTTCGGAATTTCTCAAGCATTTTACAATTTTTTTTAGCATTTTTCATCCTTTTTGAATGTCATTTTCTTGCCAAATTGGAGGAATAAAGGAAGCTCGCTGTGGTTTTGAGTCAGGAAATTGGCCTCGACCTATAGGAATTTTTTTGAGAGTTTTTTGAGAATTTTTTGGATTTTTTTGCATTTTTTTGGGATTTTTAATGTATTTTTCTTCAGTTTTTGGATAATTTCAGCCAAAAAAAAAGCCTCCCCAGGGCGTTCTATTTTTTCCAAAAAAAATCCCCTCCCTCTCTCTCTCTCTCTCTCTCTCCCCCCATGCCCCCCCCCTTGCCCTCCCTCCCTCCCCCCCTCGGCCCTCGCCCCCTGTGTATATTTGATTTATTTTATTGTTTTTGTTTTATTTCTTATTTATTATTTTATTTTTCATTTATTTATTATTTATTATTTTACTTTATTTTTATTTTCATTCCTGTCAATGTGCGTTCATTAAAAAAAAAGGGAGATAATTTTTTTTTTTATTTTTTATTTACAAAAAAAAGAATTATATATATATATATATATATATATATATATATATATATATATATATATATATATATATATATATATATATATATATATATATATATATATATATATATATATATATATATATATATATATATATATATATATATATATATATATATATATATATATATATATATATAAACTTTCATGGTTCAACCCTTTTGGCTCTGGATTGTGCCTAGGATGGCCATTTTTCTCAAAAGTGGGGTCATTTATATGTATTTTGGCCCCTCTAGATTCATTTTCTGCATTAAGTTTTCCAAAATCTAAACTTTTCTCTGACTTTTGGTCAAAAACTACATGTTTTAAGTAACTTTATCACATGTTTTTCTTTAACCACATGGTCCACATGGTCTATTCTCACTTTTTTTCCCCTTATGTTTCACAATTTCCCACATGCACCCTCTGTTATTCTATTATTTGCTCATTTCGACCCTCTCCAGAGCCCATAATCCTACTTCCTCACCCTCCCCTTAACCTTCTACCCAGCCACATCCTTACCCCTTCCTGCCTTATCCATCTCAGCCCCCTCAGCCCACCCCTCCCCCTCCTTTTTACCCTCCCATTGCTTTCCTTTGCTTTTACATACACAAATTCCATTTTTGGGTTCTTCTCTGGTGCTTGTTCTCTCCTGCTTCTGGCAGACTTGGTCGCTTCTCAGGTGTCCTTTTAAAGATTTTGCAGCACAAATATTATGGTATCATATCTGCTAAGAGTTTTGGTTGTAGCTCTCCGGGACGGAGAGCACATTAGGTGGTGGGCAACTGTTGAGCCCCTAAAAGTCATATTGGTCAAAGTCAACTATAGTCAAAGTCAACCATAGTCAAAATCAATAGTTCAAAGTCAAACCAATCAAAGTCAACATGGTCAAGGTCAAAGTCAACAGGGGTAAAGTCAAGTGTTTGAAGTTCAGATGTCAAAGTGCACAGGTAATGCACAATTGATTGTCCACGAAAGGTGAATTGGAGAAGGTGGTTGTAGGTTGCATAGGTATTTCTCTAATTTCCCTAAGGTTCAAAGTGTTTTTAAAGTGTTTTGGAAGGTTTACGTGAACCCTCTCTTAGGTGCACAAGTGAAGAATTAAAAGGTAAAATGTGAAGGTATGTGAAGCCGCAACGTACAGAGAAGTGAAAGTATGGCCCCCCAATCAAATTTTTTGTTTTAATCTAAAGTCACTACAAGACAAAACAGGGATTTGTTGGCTGCCCACTTGTGGAGACAATCTTGGGACATCAAAGTGAGCACCAAGATACTCTTGCAGCTAGGAGCGTATGTGAATTGACACTAAAATCAAGGCAATGACTATTCTTGGACTATTCTATTGGGAGAGGTGGATGGATGCACCAAGAGACTGAGTAGGTACTGCTAAACTTGCTTTGTACCAGCCTTCTTTTACTTCAGAATTGATAAGTAGACTTCCTTAGCTTTCCAAAGACACCAAAAAATGGCCTATGTCCTTTGGAAATGATGTGTGCAATGATTGAACCAAAACAGATAACTTTGAAGTTCACAAACTCAAGAAAACCTTCTATTTTTGTCTTAACACCTGCTGGATGTTTTGCTCAGTGTGACCAGTACAGTAGAAATTGACAAAATTCCTTCTATGGGTATTTCATTAGCTTAGTAAGCTAACTAATCCAAGTCAAATGATATAAAAAGATAAACTATGCTAAGAGAAATCAATTTAGCAAGTTTAGCTATTCCCCCTACTTTTTAGGATTATAGCAAAAATAGACCAGAGTTCACCTCGACGCAGATTTCTCTGAAATGGCAGAATAGAATGTCTTCAAACTTTGATAGCATGTATATGCCTTCAAGCTGAATCCAAAAAGCTTTGAATCACTGAATTTGGTGGATTATTGACCGAGATATGCCCTTGACAAATTGATAGACTTTTGAGTAGACTAACAGAGAACTCAGAGATGAATGATGTAAATGTATCTATTAATGAACACTTGTATACAATCCCATTGGCATGAATAATATTACCAAATGGTGTAGAGAGGTGTAGGATATGGTATAGTTCTCACACACACTCAAATTCAGTAGAATGAGACTCGGGAGTGATGAGTTCTACCTGCGACTTTTCCATGTCCATTTTTATAGGAAATGAGTAAAAGTTTTGAATTCAAATTCAAACTCTTGGCTCCCTATGATCAAGCTCCTATATCCTAGGAGATATTCCTTCAATCAATTGAGCTACTTTTTCCATGACTCACTTTGGTAGGTGATTACAAAAGATTCTAAGTCAATTTGACTTTTACAATGAGGTAAAGTGGTAATTAACCACTAGCTATGGTTCTTATGCTTCTTCACATATGTAGAGTCTTCAAGATATCTTTCAAGCCAAATGTGTAGACTTGTGATTTACTTCAACATCTCCCCCTCAAGCCAAACATTTTGGCTTAAGTCTTCATCTTCAATCTTCAAGAATATCCTGCAATCCAATCATAGATTTGAACCTGCAAAGTTTGGTTCCATCCAAAGCTTTAGTCAGCAAATCTGCACATTGCATGTTGGTTGACACATAAGTCAGTTGAATATCCTTGCTTATCAACTTCTCTCTCACATAATGATAATGAACTTCTATGTGTTTGGTCCTGGCATGATAGATAGGATTAGCTGCAAGGTGAAGAGAACTTGTATTATCTCCAAAGATTATTGGAGGCCTAGTATATAAACCCAATTCTATATACAAAAGCTTAATCCAAATTACTTCTTGTGTAGCATTAGCTAGTCCTCTATATTCAGCCTCTGTAGAAGACAATGCCACAGTTGGTTGCTTCTTTGTAGGCCATGAAATTGGTTTATCACCTGCAAAGGAAATATATCCAGAAGTGCTTCTCCTATCATCCTTGCATCCTGCCCAATCTGCATCTGAATAGAGTTTTATATCAATATCTGAAGTGTAAGGAAAATACAAACCATGGTCCTGTGTACCCTTAGGATACTTCAAGATTCTCTTGGCAGCCTCTAAGTGAGGTATCCTTGGCTTATGCATAAACTGACTTAGCACACTAACTCCATATGCAATATCTATCCTTGTTAAGGTAGCATAGTTCAAGCTACCCACCATACTTTGATAACCTCTAATGTCTTTGACTTCATCACCTTCATGGGCACTTTGCTTTTGGTTTACCTCCATTGGAGTGCTTGCTACTTTAGCATCCTGCAATTGAAACTTCTTCAACATATCCTGTACATACTTTTTCTAAGTAATGTATATCCCTGAATTAATGTAGAATAATTCCAGCCCTAGAAAATACTTCAATAGACCAAGATCATTGATCTTGAACTCCTTCATCATCTGACTTTTGATATGTCTGATTCCATTGACATCATTACCTGTAATGATGATGTCATCAACATAAACACAAAGATATATTACCTCTGAATTACTTCTCTTAATGAATAGAGAAGTATCTGCCTTGCTCATGACAAAACCTTGGTCTTGGAGGTATGTAGTTGACCTGTAATTCCATGCCCTAGGTGCTTGCTTCAATCCATATAAAGCCTTCTTTAATTTGCAAACAAATGTTACCTTCTTAGGGTCCTTATAGCCAGGAGGTTGTGACATATATACCTCCTCTGAGATCCATCCATTTAAGAAGGCATTCTTGACATCCAATTGGTACATGTTCCAATTCTTTGATGCAGCCACACTAACCAACACTCTGATTGTTGGCATCTTGGCCACAGGAGAAAATGTTTCTTCATAGTTAATGCCTTGGGTTTGTGCAAAACCCTTGGCTACCAATCTGGATTTGTACCTATCAATTGTTCCATCAGAATTTCTTTTCAATTTATAGATCCATCTCGATCCTATTACCTTCATGGAGTCCTTCTTGGGTACTAACTCCCATGTATCACTCTACTTGAGTGCTTCAATCTCCTCATCCATAGCTTCTTTGCATTCTGATTTGGTTATGGCTTCTTCATATGATCCTGGTTCTTCATTTGACAAATCTGTGGCAAGATAAACTGAATGTTTAGTAACAAGAGATGTATCATACCCATATCTGATAGGCTTTTTGCTTTCTCTTTGTGATCTTCTAAATGGTTAAGCTGAAGATTCAGGTATGTCTTCAAGCTTCTTCATCTTCATTTTGCCCTTGGACTTCCATGCCTTGAACTCTTCAAGATTGATAGTATCTTCATCATCTGAACTTGAGTCTTCATTCTTAGTAGGTTCCTCCTTTGTAAGTTTTGGAAATTCCTCTTCCAAATCATAGGGTAGTTTTACTTTCCTGCATTCATTCTCATACAAAGAATCATTATTATTAAAGACAACATCTCTGCTTACCATGAATCCCTTATTGGTAGGGTTATAAAACCTGTAACCTTTTTTATTTAAATAATACCCAATAAAAATGCATTTTTCAGCCTTTGGGTCTAGCTTACCTATTATCTAAGAAGGAATGTGTACATATGCTACACATCCAAAAATTTTGCAGTGTTCAAGTGAAGGTCTGTAGCTCAAGCATAAGCACCACCTCCTTTACTTGTCAATCCGCGGAGACGTGAGGACCGGTATGAAGACCACGAGCAAGTGAAGGCACAAGTGCATGAGTGAAAGCACACAAACATGCACACACATACACACACACGTGCACAAGGTGAGATCAAAGAGAGGAACAATGAAAAGCTTTGATTGCAAAAGAGTTCTCTTACAAAAGCTCTATTCTCTAACAAGCTAACCCCAAAAATGAGCTCTCTAGCTCTTTTTATAGTTTTTTGACTAGTTTTGGCCCTATCCAGACCTAGTGTTCGGCCTAGTTAAAAATTAGGTTCCAGGGCTTATTTGAGGGCTCAAACGAAGTCTAAAAATTATGAAAATTGGTAGGATGATACTTATAATACTCCTCAAGCTCAAGGACCCCTTGGCTTGAACAAAATGGAGTTACAAAAATAGAAAATGGTATTTACCATTGTTTTTAGTGATGAAAATCACTATTGTTGTAGGGGATTCTTCTGAAAATTTGGCATACACTTCTTGGAGCTCCCTACTTGCTCCCTTTCCTTGTGTGTCCACCTTTTGATGTGCTTCCATGATTTGTCCTTGACTTTGAGCTTCAACACTCCCCCCCCTCTCGAGTCTGTCGTCCCTGACAGACCCTTGTTGTAGTGGTTGTTCCAAGTAGTGCCTTGAGAGGGAGCGCCCCTTCTGTATGAACAAAAGTTGTCTGACTTCCAGATGTGGCAAGGTTGGTTGTCTGGTTCTTCATCGATCACTGCGAGTCTTTGCAAGTTGTAGTCTCTTGGTATGTGCTTCTTCCTTGGATTCCAGCATGACTGTGTCGTTGTGTGTTTCCGTTGATGTTTTCTAGATCTTTCAAAGTTTATGTTCATAGTAGTCGTGCCAAGTACTCATAACCCATATTGAGTGATGGGTAAGTGTGTTCTTGCATGGGTTGAGGAAAATATGTGCCTTGTGCACGGCTTTGTAATGTAGCCGTATGAATGCTTACTTGGGAAATGCATTGGAGGAAGTATGGTGCAAAAATTGGGGGTCTTGAGCTAAGTGCTCAAGGGTATACCGACGAAGAGGTTTCCTAAGCTATCATGGTTATTATGTTTCCAAAGTAAAGATACTTACCATGGAGAAGGTCTATCGATGTTCATCTCTTCGTGTTGTACACTCGGCCTTTGGGATGGAACATTGTTGATGAATGTCTGTGTTGATGGTCCACTGATGAGATCTTTTGAGTGGATGATCCTGTCTCCTCCTTTCAAAGCATCATTTTCCAAATACTGAGAATTGAACTTCTTTATATTCCTTGACAAACAACATTGGGTAACTACACCAAGCTTAGTTTCACATATTCTCTTTAGCTCACCATACGTAGGAGTCTTCTCATCCAGTAGACATAGAAAGATGTGCAGGGTACCAGAACTATCCCTTGCATATATCTCCTTGGATGCTCTTGTACATACAGTAGTTAAGCATCACTCAAGTTGCGGACCTTCAAGCTCTGCACTCCCATGGTAAGAGGAAACCATAGTTGTGGATGCCATGTTCATGTCAAATTCTTGACATCTACCAGATAAGGCAGCAATTATATCATCTGCTAGTTGAGACACACTTCTATCCAAACTGATAATTGCCCAGTAATCAATAGTTCCACCATCAATTAAGCATGACTCATTCATGTTTCATGAGCCAAACCTGGGAACAAGTTCTTTCTCTCTCTTTTTTTTTCCTCCTTTTTTGTTTTTTGAAACAATGTCAAAAAACAAGAAGATAGACGTTAATATCAGTAAAACTAGTTGACATATGTCAATGTGCTCTCGTGCATGGGACTCTCAAGTGTGTCTATGCACGGCCATGTAATGTGGCCCTATATTAATGCATACTTTGGAAATGCATGACCTGAATGGTGCAAAAGACAAAGTTGTGCAAAGAGCACATGGTTGTCGCTCGTCGAGGCCTGATGTCACTTGCAGACGTTGATGTCATCTTTGTTGGAAGTATCCATTGGATCTCGAGATGACAACTGATCCTTCCTCCTTATAGGGATCCATTTTAGAACAGCATTTGGCACTATAGAGATTACTTCAGGCGTCTTTCTCTTTGGATGCTCTCTGAACTGTGGTATCCAGTGTGGTTGGCGCTTTGGTTCGGTGGAGACTACTTGTACTTTTGGCTTCCAAACCCATATCCTTTTTGCACGTCTTCCTACTATTGTTAAAGAGCTAATTTGATCTTCTTTTGGTCTCTGTACGTGGTGCTTACCCTTTTCTCTTTTTGACTCTTTTGTTGAGACCTTTCACATGTGGGAGAACCTAGGTTGTTGTGGATGTAAGAGCTTCTTAGGTACCCACATCTGTAATTGCCCTTGTTGAGCTGCAGCTAATTTCTTAGGCACCCAAACTTGTTGGATACCTTGTGATTGAGCTTGTCCGAGCTACTTCCTTCGTCTTCTGGCCTAGTTGGCTTGCCAGAAGGAATTTGTGGGGGCAAGGCTGGTGGTTGCTCTCCTTTGCGTACCCAGATCTGCTTCATGCTTGGAACTTCTTTCTTATCAAATGGTGTCTTTTTATTTAATGTAGCAATTGTCGTGAACGGCTGTGTTTGCTTGTGTAGTGGACTCACTACTGTGGCTACTTGATTCTTTGGAGAAGAAGAAAGATCCACCCGCCTTCAAACCTGTTCTTCCATGATTGACTCCTTCTGTAGCATAGAGCTTTTGACACATACAACATTTTCTTCCATATGATTAGTTTTAGAAGAACTAAGAGAGTGTGTGGTGCCATGAGCTGGGAGCATGCAGTTCTCTAATTCTAATGTAATGCATTGTTCCTGTATCCACACTTGAAGAATTTGACTTCTTAGGTTTAAGTTAACTGCATGGTCATAGATCCAATCTTGACCCAAGATAAGGGGTTCTGTAAGGTTCTCATCTTGACACACTAGTGCTTTGACTTTCATTTGGACATCGTGAAGGTAGATGGGAAGTTCCACCTCGCCCAAACAAGGGGTTTCCACACCTCCCAATCCTATGAGATAAGCTTCTATGGGATTTATGTTCAACTCCAAGTCTTGGCAGTAGGATAGTCTGACTGCGCTACTTGCTGCACCTGAGTCAATCAATGCTTTCACAGTCCTTGCACCCTTTCCTTGTCCTATCTCTATGGTCACAAAGGGTGATATTTTGGGGTTTTTGAGTTGACATCTAGGCCTACTCGTCTTAACTTATTTCACCTTATGCGCTCTCTAGCCTCTCCTTGTGCTTCTTCTCTAACTCTCATCTCTTCTTCTTTTCGTCTCGTAGCAGTGTTGAGTCTCATTAGCATGTCCTCTGTAAGAGGTTCTTGGTATAACTTGACTCTACATCCACTAATATAGCTTGGCAAGATATCTCCTTCTAGAGTGCCCAACTGAACTGCATTGCTAGTGGAAATTTTGTTAATGATCATGGGTCCATATCCTCGTTTTTCCAACTTACGAGCATGTTGCTTTAGCGTATAAACAAGCACTAGGTCCCCCTCTTTCAATCCTTTATCTTTGATGTGTGCATCAAAGTATGCCTTTTGTCTTTTCTTTGCAGCATAGATGCATGCCGCTGCGCGTAGCTTGGTCTCACCTAAGCGTTCTAGATCGAAGATCCTAGAGGACAATTCATGTCCATGCCACTCATGCTCTTGTGCTACTTTTAAGGCTGGGATGAGGAAGTCCAATGGTAGCACAACATTCTGTCCGAAGACCATCTGAAATGGGGTGGCATTGAGTACCGTTTTGTAGGCCACTCGATAAGACCCAATAGCATGATGAAGTTGTTTGTCCCAATCAGAGCGTTTATTATTTACCAGTTTTGTCAATATGTTACAGAGGATCTTATTGGTGCTCTCGGCTTGTCCGTTAGCTTGTGGGTGATAAGGGGCAGACTTCTTATGTATCACCAAGAATTCTTGGAGAAGATTTTCAATGACCTCATTCAAGAAGTGTGTGCCTCTATCGCTAACTAGCTCTATTGGTAGCCCATATCTCGTGAACACGTTCTCAAATAAGAACTTTGCCGTTGCCTGAGCATCATTCTTTGTTGTGGCTTTGACTTCTACCCACTTTGTAAGGTAATCAGTGGCTACAATAATGTACTCTGCATGGGAGTTTCTAGCTGGGGGGTTAATAGGACCTATGAAGTCTATACCCCACTTTGAAAATGCACGTCCTCCCATCATTGGTCTCAAAGGCATCTCATCTTTTCTAACTGGATATTGTTCCTGTTGGCATGTGTCGCATTTCTTCACATAGGTATGTGCATCCATATGAAGAGTTGGCCACCAAAATCCTGAGAAAAGAATGGTCTTGATTACTTGGTCAGGACCAAAATGTCCACCTGCAACACTACTGTGTGCAGTCTCTAAGACTTTCAGATAGTCTGATTCATGAACGCACAGTCTTAAGTAACCATCTTTGCCTCTTCGATACAGGTTGTCTCCTACCAAGGCATAGCCTTGAGCCTCTTGCTCCATGCTTCGTCTTCTTTCTAGACTAGCCTCTTTGGGTAATCTTCCCGACCTCATAAACTCTACCAATGGAGCACTCCAATCTGGAATTAATGACACTTGATAAAGGGTCACATGCTCCACTGGGGGTCTCTCTGCACATTGGACAATTCTTAATCCACTCATGTATTTCTTTGTCCATGCTAGGCCAATACACTCCTAAACGCTTCAGATTTTACAATGTTCGTTGTTTAGAATAGTGATTTCCTAGCAATCCTTCATGAGCTTGCTGCAACCAACTACTAAGTTCATTGTCCTCAACACAACAAGCTAATACACCCTCAGTATCTTGTTTGTACATGCTTCGTGCCAATATGTGATATTTTTGTGATTTTACAATTTCTTCTTGTGATGTTTTCACATTCTTATTTGCGAGTCCGAAGGTTAGGACTGGTACTAAATTATTTGCCCATTTAGGAACAACTTCTAAATTGAACAAATAAGCGTCAGGTAGGTCATCTGACACTCCTTGAGGTGACTCTCCTGAAGTAATGGGAGAAAGGTGATCTACCCGGAGGTGGGTTTTACCTTTCCTGACAACAACTTCAAAGTCATATTCCATTAGTAAGAGGAACCATCTTACTAAGCGTCTTGTATTACAACGTTTATTGACCAAATATAACAAAGCTTGATGATCAGTGAAAAACTTGAACTTGTTGGCCAATAAATAGTGCCTAAACTTCTTCACAGCATATACCATGCCTAATCCTTCTTGCTCGGTTGTGTTATAATTTCTTTCAGCTGGGTTTAGTTGTCTACTAGCATATGCTATGGGCAAATCTAAATTCCCTTCACCTGTGGGTTGTGCTAGCACACATCCTATGGCATGATTGGATGCATCCACATGGACATGGAATGGTTTATTCCAATCAAGAGTGGTCAGTATTGGTGCTGTGCACAAGCGTTTCTTCAGTTCATTGAAAGAATTCTCGCATTCGTCGTTCCACTCAAAATTAGACAACAAGGCATAAAGGGGTCTAGCTATGATCATGTACATGTGGATAAACCTACGGTAATATCCACAATGGCTCGTAAAGGCTTGTACCTCTTTAACATTTCTTGGCCTTGGAAGCTCCGCTATGGCTCGTACCTTGTCTTCATCTGTTGAGATTCCATTCTTAGAAACAATATGACCTAAGATTTTACCTTGATGCACCATGAACACACACTTTTCTGGGTTCAGACACACTCGATATTCTCTACACTTGTTGAAGATTTGTCTAAGCTCAGGGATGTGAAATCTTCTTTCTTGGGAATGAGCACATAAATCATCCACATACAGTTCTAAGCTCTTTGTCAAGAACTCTTTGAAGACATGACACATGAGCCTTTGGAATGTTGCAGGTGCATTGGTAAGCCCAAATGGCATCACACGAAATGCAAAGATTCCCCATTCTGTGGCAAAAGCTGTTTTGTGTTGATCTTCTGGGGCAATGGCTACTTGATTGTAACCTGAAAATCCATCAAGGAAGCTATACACTTCCTTGCCTGCAACACGCTCCAATAGGTGTTCTGTGATTGGAAGTGGATAACTATCTCTGATTGTAGCGGCATTAACTCTTTTAAGGTTAATACACACTCGCAACTTCCCATTCTTCTTGGGCACCACTACAATGGGGGACACCCATTTAGTATGCTCAATCTCATAGATGAATCCAGCTTCAATCAGCCTATCAATTTCTTCTTTTATTTTGGTTGCATATGTATCATTATCTGTGTAGGGCTTCTGTTTGGTGGGCTTGGCATCGGCAGTCATGGGGATAGTATGAGAGCAAATTCTTGGATCTACCCCTTTCAAGTCTCTATAGTGCCACGCAAACACATCCCTATATTCCCTTAATAGAGCTACGAGCTCCATTTCTTCTCTTGCACTTAGGTCATCTCCTATATATGTGCATCTCTCTTCATTCTCTTCAATGGTCACTACAATTTTCTTGGTCTTTTCTTTATTATCATATGATTCTCCTATGATGGCCTCTCTCTTAGGCATTCGTACCAAAATTTTGCGGTCGTCAACTTCATATTTCTTGAAGTTTTCTGGTACTTCAAACAATGATTCCTCCTCTTCTTGTTTCACCACTTTTCTTTTCTTTTTCGTTTGAGTGCTCTCACTTCCATCCTTTGAATTTACCGTTTTAATACTTGTGAGAGGTTTTTCTTCTTTCTGGGTGAACACTCCTATATCTTCTAGATAGTGCTGCTTTGAGTTAAAGAAACTATCCATCACTATGGACTCTATATCATCGTCATTTTATTCTTCTTCTATGACATCACTAGGGTCACATTCTTCTAGCAAGGGCTGACACATGAAAACTGAAATATCATAACCCTCCTCATCACAATGAGGTGTCCATTGTTCTTCATTGACAGCAATGTCCATGGTGGCTAAGATTTCTGGCCAGCCATGTGGCTCAAATTCCTCATCTGGAAAGATCATCAGTGTGTAGGCTGGGTCTCTAACTGGTCTATCTCCTGGCGAAGTTCCTTCTTCTCTTGCCTTTAAACATTTTTCCTCTTCCTCTGCGACCTTGCACATCCACAAATGAGTATCTTCATGCAGCCATGATGGATCAGGTGAACTTTCAGAATGCACAGAGATGGAATCTTCTTTCGCTTTATGGATAGGATTCCATTGTAGGGGTGGTACATCTCTAAAGGAGTAATCCTTCAAATTGATCTTGGTGGTGACCCCTAAGTGTTGTAAGTACAAGGAGTTGGTTCCCCAATCCTGTACTATTTGCAATTGTCGTAGGAAGGGTCTTCCTAGGATCATCTCGTAGACATTATTTTTCTCAAAGTCACATATAGCAAATGTATGTTCAAACTCTACACCACAAGTGGTTAGAGTTGTCCCTTCGAGCAATCCTAGAGGTCTTTCAAAATGACCGTCGGCCATTTGAAGCTTCATTCTAGTTGGTCTTAATGTGGTTTTGCCCCATTGCTTCCACAAGGAGGTGGTTGCAATAGCAACACCAGCACCTGAATCTATGATTGCTTTGGTTGTGTAACCTTGGTAGGTAATTGGAAGATAAGTATTACCTTCTTCACCCTCACACATGTCTCCTATTTTATCAAGAGGTATCTCTGGAACTTTGCGATTAGAGCTTGATTTTGGCATTTTGGAATCAAGTTTTGGAACCTGATCCTTCACCTGATTCCATAGTTCAGGTTTTGCTTTGAGAAGCTCTTCTACAGTGAGATGACATTGAACCTTAGTGTTCTTCACGACATCAGTGTTCCTTGGAACCACTAAGTCTTCATTCCTTACCAATATTGTGGGAGCTCTAATCTGAAGCGACTCAGATTCCCATGGGCAAGGAAATTGAGGCAACTCTTCTAAGGTATTAGATTCAAAATCTAATCTTTCCCCTTCTTGTTGTTCTACTTTATCTCCGTAAATAGATGGAATGCCTTGGGGAAATTGATCATGAAGATCATCAATCTCAAGAATAGGAGGGGAATTACCCTCCTCCTTGGCCCATTTCTCTTCTTGTATTTCCCGCAAGATCTCTTGAGAGTACTGTTGAATTGAAGGAGGTATTCTAGCATCCGTGGAATTAGGAACATAAGCTCCCATTGGTGGTGAGCTTCCTCTTTCAATAACTGGTTGAGCCTGTGGAGGTAAAGAAACTTGTGGTTTGTTTACCAACTGCTCTAATCTTTCTAGTAAGCCTTGGAAACGCAAATCCGGTTTGACAGAGTTTGTCTGCTTGAACTTTTGACTAGTCTCGAGTATAGCTTGAGCTTGTTCTACCATTTTCATGCACATTCTCATCCGTTCAATCTCTAAATCCACTCTAGGGTAACTCTTGTCTAGGTTTGCAACTGTAGGCCCTTCTTGAAGTCGAGCCTGGTAGGCTTTAAACATCATGTCCAAGCCTTCCGGGGTTGGATCTGCAAGAACAGACCCTGGTTGCGGCCTATTTACCGTGGCGGGTGGGGCGGGATGAGATGGAGTGGATGGAGTTTCGGCATGCGAGGGGTTTTGAGATGCAATGTCTTCTATTTTTGTTTTTGCGTCTTTCGAGATTTCTTCTAATTCTGATAACTTTTTATTCCACTTGCGATTGGCCTTCTCTCTAGTATCCTTCCATGTTCTTGTTTTCCTCTTACTAGGTTCTCCCGATTCACTCGACTCCGATTGTTCTGCTGGTTTATCCTGTTTTAAGGCTTGTGTCCTAGTGACTGCTTGTACAGGAGCCACATTACTGCTACTTGAACTTGAATCTACTACTAAGACTACCACATTAATGGGTGTAATCTTGGGTGCACTAGAGGGGTTTCTTGGACAATCTCTGGGGAGATGGTCTTTGCCACAATCAGGACAAAAAACTTGTATTGTGATAGCTTGACCTTGACTCGAAGATGGTGGGTGGGGACAGTCACGAATGAAATGGTCACCTTGACATCTGAAACAAGATCCCTAGGGGCTTGTGGTCTCATTTGTCTCAATTGGGGCCTAGGGTTAGGATTTGTGTACATGACATTGGAGTATTCTAGCTCCCAATTTTGCTCCATAGGTGGTGCCTCATATTGATACGAGTAAATCTCACTCTGCTCAGGTGACTCAGTGTAATAAGCATGTGGACTACCTTCATGGGAGTAATCTAAACTATGAGCGTGAGAGTCATTATCTGGTATCAATGGGGTTAGTGGCACCAATGCTCTATTTGGATTTTCCTCTCCCACAGCATACTTCACTGGAATCACGTTGGCAAGAGCTGGTGGTTGGTTCCCCAAGACTGGTTGTGGCCTATGTTGTGCCTGATATTGTTGTTGTGGTCTATAATATGGCTGTTGGTATTGGTTCTGATACCTACCTTGTGGGTAAGGTTGCTGATAATTCTGTCTAACAGCTTGCCTATTGTAGGGACAATCTTGAGCCATATGGTTTGTGTACTTCCTTTCAATAGTGCAGTATGGGGTATTCCGTTCTCTAATGTTTTGGTTTTGCATTAGGCATACGTTAGCCATGTGGTCCCCTCCGCAAGTATAACACGGATTCAATGGGGTGACTCTTGGTGTTTGTCTATTTTGGACTCCTAGCTTCTTGGCAATTTGGTCAGCTATCTCATCTATTTCCGTGGAGATTTTTGAAGTATGACTAGTAGAACTATCAGAATCCTTATAGAGTTTGGATAGTCCTAACTCCTCACCCAAGTTGTCTTCTATGTCAATGCAGGTCCGAACACACTCTTCTATGCTTCTAGGCTCTTTCAAATACACATATGATCTTAACTTTGTACTCAATAAGCCATCTAAGAACAAAGCCACTTGTTTGGCTGGTGTGGGTAACTCTAGAGCTGGGCATCTTTCTAGGTACTGTCTGAACCTTCTACCTGCTAGTCGCATTATTTCTTGGGGTGTTTGCTTGAAACTGTGGATCAAAGATGATGTATTATGCCTGATACCACTCTTGGAAAATTCTACAATGAATTCGTCTAGTAGTTGACCTATATCATGATAGTTGCAACTACTTAGTGGTTGAAACCAAGCCAACGCAGTGCCCTTAAGAGTCAAACCAAATGCCTCATACTGGGTGAACAAATCCTCAACCTATTCAGCTCTTAACACTTGTTTGAATTCAGCCACATGATCATAAGGATCTCCTGATCCGTCAAAATAATTCTTCATTGCCTTGATCACTTGAGTGGGTCTAAGGGTTCTTGGGTGCTCTTGGGGTCTAGGCAATGGAAACTCCTGTTCATCTCTTTGTTGCCTATGTGCTTGATGTCTCTCTCTTTCAGGTCTTTCATTTTCAAATCCTGATCTATTTCTGCCTACAGTGTGTGCAAAACTTACCTCAGGTCTCTCTCTATTTCTTTCTCTCTGGGCTTCATGAGCTTGGGATGATCCTACTCTGTGGAGGCCATGGGAAACATTGGATCTTGATGGAGGGAAAATCAATTCACTCTTCCAAGTATATGCATGTCTATCATGTTCTGTTACCAAGAACATTTTCTCTGATGTGTTATCCAAGTAGATAACTTTTCCTGGTATCTTTGGGTCCTTGAACTCGTAGATGATGACTATGCCCAATTGGCTAGGTTGATCTGGCTTGAATCTCCAAAAGGCTTCCTCTGTTTCTCTATTCAGGAACAGTTCTATGCTTTTGTTGTCTTGAGGGATCGAGTATGGAGTGATCACTCTGGTCAAAACTGACTTACCTCTAGGAGTCTGGGGTCCTTGTCCTACATTTCCTTGTTCTAGGTCTCATATCTCGTTCTCAAGAATGACATTTCCAAACTCATCGGTCCGATCTGGTAGGTTGGTGACCACATACATGGTTCCTTCCTTATCAATGTATGAACCCTCTTCGAACTTGACCATCGGGTGTTCAAGTCCAAAGGGTTGATCTGGATTTTTGAGTTGGACCACTGATCGTCTCAGGCCATCCTCATAGATGCGAGCACCTAGTTGGTTGGTCCGAATATATTCCAATTGTGTCTATAGGGTCCTTCTGGTGTTTGTAGATGGGCAATCCCTGAGCCACCTGCAGGTTTCCCCATGCTAAAAGACATTTCTGAGTCACTCGTGTCTGAACTTACTCTGTAAGGATGACCACTTAGTTGTTGTGCCCAAGACTTAGTTGTATGGTTGACACTATCCTGAGAAGATCATTTGCTTTGTTTATCCTTGCCTAGGTGTCTATCAGATCTCAAGTTCATAAGCTTTGTCTTCTAGTCCCTAAATTCCCCTTTGTCTTGCTCAAACTCCCTTGGGGCCTCCTTGGTTTCCTAGTCCCACCAGAGGGTCAACTTCAAAATATCCTATATGGAAATCAACGCATTATTCTTATAAAAACAGTTGAGGCCGTGTAGGATTCGAAACGAGCTTTCCAACGAGCTATAGAGCTCAAAAAATGGACTTTGGATGAAAAAGTTATGTCAAATCAGGCTCCTAGGGATCAAAACAGGCAAACAGGACCCTTTCAAAAAAATCGCGATTTTGTGAAATCAAGAGAATCGCGATTTTGTGAACTTCCAGAGAATCGCGATGTTGTGAACTTCCAGAGAATCGCGATTTTGTAAAATCAGAGAATTGCGATTCTATAAAATCAGAGAATCGCGATTGTTTGAAATCAGAGAATCGTGTTTTTGAAAATCGCGATTGCCAGCAAAGAATCGTGTTTTTAGAGAATCGCAATTTTCTTCACAGAATCGTGTTTTTAGAGAATCTTCTTTTCACGAAATCGTGTTTTTGCTGAAAATTGTGATTTGTGAGAATCACGATTGCCAGCACAGAATCGTGTTTTTAGAGAATCGTGATTTTCTTCACAGAATCGTGTTTTTAGAGAATCGTGTTTTCACAGAATCGTGTTCATAGAATCGTGTTTTTAGAGAATCGTGATTTTGTCTCAGAGAATCGTGGTTTTCAAAAATTTAGAGAATCACGATTTTGAGCAAAACCACAGAATCGTGTTTTCATAGAATCGTGTTTTTGACATGAAAATCGCGATTGTCAACAGAGAATCGTGTTTTCACAGAATCGTGGTTCACAGAATCGTGATTCACAAAATCGTGTTTTGGCTGAAAATCGTGATTTGTGAGAATCGCGATTCTGAGCAGAGAATCGTGTTTTCACAGAATCGTGTTTTGAAAATTGCGATTTTGTCTTAGAATCGTGGTTTTCAAAAATTTAGAGAATCGCGATTTTGAGCACAACCACAGAATCTCGATTCTGAGAATGACCACAGAATCGTGTTCTTTTCAAAAGGCTTTTAGGCGGGAAACAGAGAATTGCGATTTAAAAAAAAAACTGAATTCTCACAGAATCGCGATTTTCATCATAAAATCGTGTTTTTTCGCGGGAACTTTGAATTTTTGAGCGCCGAGCAATGGCAAGCTCCACATGTGCAGAAAATCATGAAAAAAACACAGCGCTTGCACTCTCTTGCACTTCCTAACTCCTCCTCGCACAATAAGGCATGAATGATGGTATGAAAATGGTGAGAATGCACTAAAAAAACAGAAATTTCTATGAAGAAGAAGATG
>CM035415.1:123144458-123159458 GCA_020310875.1 Ceratopteris richardii
TGTAAATACCATTCCATGTTTTTGTAGCTCCATTTTGTGCAAGCCGAGGAGTCCTCGAGCTTGAGGAGCCTTAGAAGTACCTACATATCAATTTTTGTATTTTTTAGACTCCGTTTAAGCCTTCAAATTGGCCCTAGAACCTAATTTTTAACTAGGCCGGACACTAGGTCTAGACAGGGCCAAAGCTAGTCAAAAACTATAAAAAGAGCTAGAGAGCTCATTTTTGAGGTTAGATTGTAATTGAAACAAACTTGTAAGAGCTCTTGAAAGTAATCTAAAGACTCCATTGCTTATCACTCTTTGTCTTGCTGTGTGTGCGCGTGTGTGTGTATGTGTGTGCATGTTTGTGTGCTTCTCACTCACGCACTTGTGCCGCCACTTGCTCGAGGTCTTCATACCATCCTCACGTCTTCCCGGATTGACATTAAAGGAGGTGCTACTCATCACTGAGCTACACCAAATTTTGGCGCCGTTGCCGGGGATCGAGCTTTGAGGACGAGCGTGTGATGGTAAGATGTAGAGTTGACGCGTTGGAGTTGTAGGTATATTCTTCACTTTCACCTATTTTCTTGTTTTTTTCTTCACCACCTTCATTACCATCATCATCATCACCATCTCCCACCTCCATCTCCATCATCGTGAAAATTTCTGTTTTTTGATCATATCACCATCTCCACCTCATTTCCCTCATTTCACTTGTGAGAGAGAGCAAGAGAGCGAAATTGTGCGTGCTATTTTTGCATGTTTTCTGAGTTGTATTGCAGGTACAGGCCAAATCTTCGTCCCCAGCACCCTGCGCAGGTACGGAATTCGAAGTAACTGTCTGTGTGTCGCCGGGTTCTGTCAATTGCGACCGACAGAAAAATTTATCTATTTGCTAAACAAAGTGCATATCCATGACCTACAGGCCTAGAGCTTCCCAAAAATGTGTTTAGTTTTTTGAAATTCCACAGATTTCTGTCAATCGCGATCGACACGTCAATCGCGATCGACAAACCACGACGGACAGACCTGTCAATCGCGATCGACACGTCAATCGCGACCGACAGCCCACGACGGCTCTGTCAATCGCGACCGACAGAGTCAACGACCGATTGACCACGACCGACGGAGCCTACGCGTGACACGTGTCAATCGCGATCGAGTCATCAATCGCGACTGATAGAGTCAACGACCCTTTGACCACGACTGATTGACTTTTCGAGACACCTGTCAATCGCGATCGACACATCAATCGCGACCGACAGCCACGACGGACCTGTCAATCGCGACCGACAGCCACGACGGACCTGTCAATCGCGACCGACACATCAATCGCGACCGACAGCCACGACGGACCTGTCAATCGCGATCGACACATCAATCGCGACTGACAGCCACGACGGACCTGTCAATCGCGATCGACACGTCAATCGCAACTGACCTGTCAATCGCGACCGACAGACTTTGCGAACACGTTAGAAGGGCAAATTAGGTCAAATTTTTTGGGAAAAAATAATGGTCTTAATTTTGGCTAAGTGTGGGGCAAACACTAGGGTGTAGTATTGCATCGCGAGGCCGTGCCACAAGCAAGTCGAGACTTCCTGTTTACCTGATAGCATGTTTTGACTCCTGTTTTAATTCCAAAACCCTGAACGGTCATAACTTTTTCATACGAAATCCAATTTTTGAGCTTTAAGGCTTGTCAGAAAGTTAGGGTAATTTGAAGTTGACCATACCCAGAGGGAACAAAATTCAGGGATCCCTAGAATTAAGTTCCATAAAACCAATGGGCTAATTGGTGTTTGAGTTACATGAATGGAAGTGCTTGGGGTTGTCTTTTGAATTTAAATCTTGAGCTAATCTGGGGCCTTTTACAGGTCCTTTGAGAGCATCGAAGGGTACGCAAAGCAAGAGTAAGTGCCAGCTTGGGAACACGCGTCCTGGGCACACCAGGACCACAACTCAAGGAAAGGAATTCAAGGTTGGAAAACCCGCAACACCCTCTGTCAATTCTTAGTTTAGGCTAAGTGCGGGTGGTGTTAAAAGTAATTCCAGGCAACGATAGGCACGAGATAAATCAAAGACTATCTAAGAAATCAAGTTCAAGTCAAGAGATAACCTGTGTGTGTGAACGACGACCTTAAAGGAAAAGAACCCAACATGAAACGGCCAAACTAAAGTACGAAAACCACTCAAGTATTCCTGACGACGCAATATCAGACAAGATCATAAACATAATAACTCACTAAAAACGAATCAAGCAACTCAGACCAATTGATCAGCAAGAGGTTGTACTCTGGGCAGAAATTGGGCTACTTAACTAGGCATATGAACCTTAGATGAGGGCGACATCTAGTAAGGGATCGACAGAGCCTTAGGTCTTCAGAGGCTAGTGTCAACCACACTGCTAGGTCGTGGGCCCAGCAGTTGAGCCATCACTCATACTACCCAAGTTCTGAGACTAGTGAATCCGAGATGTCTCAAGGTATGGAGAGACCTACAGGCAGTTCAGGAGTGCCATACTTGCATAGGGTAGAAGGCCCTTACAAAACGCAGTTAGAATACCTTAGGACCAACCGATTGGGTGCTAGCATCTATGAGGACGGCCTAGGAAGGTCTGTGGTATAGATTAAGAATCCCGATCATTCCATTGGACTAGAGCGTCCAGCTGTCAAGTTCGAAAACGGAGTGTACTTAGACAAGGAAGGGACAATATATGTAGTCACTAGTCACCCCGATAGGACTGATGAATTTGGGAATGTAGTCCCAGAATCGGACTTAGATGACCTAGAGCAAGGAAACATGGGGGTAGAACCGAGGACCCCTCGAGGGAAATCTGTTCTTACGAGGATTATCACACCAGAATGGATTCCCCAAGATAATAAGAGCATAGATCTTCTTCTGAACCGCGAAACTGAAGAAGCCTTTTGGAGATATAAATCTGATCGGCCATTTGATATTGGAACAATCATGATCTATGAGTTTAAGGATCCTGATAGCCCAGGTAGAGTGACCTACTTAGATCACGCCTCAGAGAGGATCTTCGTGGTGACAGAAAATGATAGGCATGCTTACACTTGGAAAGGTGAAAGTATCTTCCCCCACTCAAGATCAAATGTGTCCTACGGTCACCCTGGAGCGGGAACATCCCAAGCTCATGGAACTCAAAGAGACAGAAGTAGAGATAGGCCAGAGGTAAGCTTTGCCAACTCAAGGGGCAGAGAGAGAACGAGGACGGAAACAAATAGAGTAGAGCCTGAGGTACTTAGAGCTCACCGGAATCAAAGGAACGCAGATGAGTTCCCTCTACCACGACCTAGAGAGCACACCAGGACCTTGAGACCAACGCAGCTAGTTAAGTCCATGAAGAATTACTTCGATGGCACGGGAGATCCATTCGATCATGTGGCTGAGTTTAAACAAGTCCTGAAAGCTGAACAAGTGGAGGATCTATTCACGCAATATAATGCCTTTGGTCTGACCCTTAGGAACACTGCCCTGACATGGTTTCAGCCACTAAACGAGAGACAGTTCAGGAGCATAGACCAACTCCTAGAGGCCTTCATTATTGAATTCTCTAAGAGTGGCATAAGACATAATACCTCCTCACTGATCCACAGCTTCAAGCAGACCCCGCAAGAAACCGTGAGACTTGCAGGAAGAAGATTTAGGCAATACTTAGAAAGATGCCCTGTTTCGGAGCTACCCACACCAGCTAAGCAAGTGGCTTTATTCTTGGATGGATTGCTAAGTACCAAATTGAGATCGTATGTGTACTTAAAGGACCCTAGGACAATAGAAGATTGTGTACGCATGTGCATTGACATTGAAGATAACCTAGGGGAAGAACTAGAGCTTTCCAAAATCTACAAAGATTCAGATAGTGCATCTAGTCACTCTTCCACGCAATCCACATCAATCGAGGAACTTGCAGAAAAAGTAGCTCAAAAATTAGGCGTCTCTAGTAAACAGATCCCAAGGTTTGCCCCTGTGAAGAGATGCTACACTTGTGGTGGCGACCACATGGCGAATGTATGTCCCATTATGGCCCAACCCCAAGTAAATCCTAGTAGCCAGACAGAACGAAGATACACAAATCACACAGCACAAGACTGCCCATACAATAAACAAGCTGTTAGGCAAACCTACCCTCAACCATACCCTCAACAAGGCAGATATCAGAACCAGTACCCACCACAACAGTATGCTAGGCCTCAACAAACCTACCAAACACAATACCAAGCCCAGCAAAGGCCTCAGCCTGTGTTAGCCCAACAACCTCCAGCTCCGTCCAGCTTGATACCTGTAAAGTATGCAGCTGCAGAAGAAAATCTGAATAGAGCTATAGTCCCCGTAACGCCATTGCTTTCAGAGAGTGATCCTAGTGACCATAGCTTCGATTCTACACATGTTGATAGTCCCCAGGCTTACTATATGCAGTCTCCTGAACATGGTGAGTCTTACTATAGTGAAGAACCAAATGAACCTAGTTGGGAATCAGATTACACCAACGTCATGTATGCAAACCCCAACCCTAGACCCCAACCTAGACAAGTAAGACCCCCATTCCCTAGAGGACCATGCTACAGATGTCAAGGAGATCATCTCATTCGTGACTGTCCCTTGCCTCCACCTACACAACCTCAGCCAGTAATGATCCAGGGCTATTGTCAAGAGTGTGGAAAGGAGCATCTTTTACGAGATTGCCCTAAGAATCCTAATAATATGCCAAAAATCACTCCCATTAACGTTATTGGGATGGTGGTAGACTCCACAGGAAGTGTGACATCCACCGCACCAGTACAGGTAGTGACTAGAGCCCAGGCACTGCAGCAAAACCAGGGTGTAGGTCAGGAAAAAAGCCCAGAAGTTAGTGAAACTGAGAGCATAACCAAGAAAAGGACTAGAGCGTGGAAAGATAGCCGAGAAAGAATGAAAAGACAATGGGCTAAAAAGATGAGTGAACTTGAGGAAAGCATAAGAGAAACCAAAGCCAGGATAACTGAACTCACATCTCAAACTCCCTCTCACACTACCCCACCACCACCTTTCCCACCGCCATCCGACCAGCCACCTTCCAACCCGCCTCACCTAAACCCACCACCCCCTAGAGTAGGATCAGTACTAGCAGATCCCACTCCCGAAGACCTTAATATGATGCTTAAAGCATATCAGGCCAGAATCCAAGAAGGGCCAAATGTCACGGATCATGACAAGTGCTACCCTAGAGCTGACCTAGAGATAGAGAGAACCAAGCTTTGCGCGAAAATGGTCGCATTGGCTCAGACTATGTTTGAAGCCAGTCGCCTTTTCAACTACTCGGGCTCAGCCAAGACGCAATTACACTTGGATGGACTTCTAGAGAAGTTAGAGGGCATAATCGCAAGATCTATCAAGGAAGAAAAAAATCAAGAGAGAGATAAAGCAAGAAAAAACATGACCCAGCCCCCATCAAAAGCTTACATGCCCAATTCCACTGAATCAGACAATTCCCCCTCCCTAGAAAGAATAGAGAATCCAAGGGCACAATCACAAAAGGAACTCGCCACTCAACACCATAACAAGGCTAGTGAAAGAGCAGGTCTTCCTACCCAGAGAGCCTATGTGCCTGAAGCCTATGTACCTAACTCTACAGAGCCAGACACATCATCTTCTATGAATCGGTTCACACCAGAATTCCTACGCGAGATTCAAGAAGACAAATGGGCTAAGGAAAGTGAAGTCCCTCCTCCCATTGAACTGGTGGATGACACACACGATCAATTCCCACAAGACCTTCCTTCCATTTATGGGGAGCAGGAGAGCACCCAATCTCAAGAAAGATTAGACTTTGAGTCTAACTCTCTACAGGAATTACCCCACTTCACGGGGCCATGGGAAGCCAAGTCTACTTGTATGAGAACCCCCACAGTCATAATACGAAATGAAGATTCAGTCATACCTAGGAACACAGAGGTAGTGAAGAACACCAAGGTACAGTGCAATCTCACTTTGGAAGAGCTGCTCAAGGTTAGACCAGAAGTGTGGGAACATGTAGCCAATCAAGTGCCCGAGATAGCCAAACCTCGTTCCCAGGTAGGATCACATAGGACAGTGCCAGAGATACCCTTGGATAAGATAGGAGAAATGTGTGAAGGTGAAGAAGGAAACACCTATCTTCCCATTACCTACCAAGAGTACACCACCAAGGCAATTTTGGACTCAGGCGCAGGAGTTGCAATTGCCACCACTTCCCTATGGAAGCATTGGGGCAAGCCAGCCCTCAGGCCAACAAGAATGAAATTGCAGATGGCCGATGGTCATATTGAGAGACCCTTAGGATTGCTAGAAGGAATAACTCTCACCACATTTGGTGTCGAGTTTGAGCACACATTTGCCATATGTGACTTCAGCAAAAATCATGCCTATGAGATGATCTTGGGACGACCTTTTATGCGACAGTTGCAAGTGGTACAGGATTGGGGAACCAATTCTTTATACCTGCAGCACTTAGGTGTTACGACCAAAGTCGATCTCAAAGATTACTCTCATAGAGATGTCCCCCCTATCCAATGGAATCCCATCCATAGAGCCAAGGATGATACGGAATCTGTGCATTCCATAGGATCAGGATCCTCATGGATGCATGAAGACACCCACTTATGGATGTGCAAAGTAGCAGTAGAAGAAGAGAAAAGAGAGAAGGCCAGAGATATAGGTGCAAACGAAACACATCGACCCATTCAAGACCCAGCCTATGCACCTGTAGTCTTTCCTGACGAAGAATTCGAACCCCATGGCTGGGCAGAAATCCTAGCAACAATGGATGTAGCCATCAATGAGGAACAATGGACGCCTCACTGTGATGAGGATGGCTATGACATTTCAGTCTTCTCCATAGAGCCAATCATGGGAGAGGCAGTTCTAGAAGAATGTGAACCTAGCCCTGATGCATTTGAGGATGCAAGTGACTCCGATCTAGAGTCAATCATTATGGACCCACCATTTGCATCAGATGAAGAATACTTCCATGAAATAGAATTTCAACCCCAGAGGTATGGAGAGCTTACAAATGATGTAAGATTAGCGACACATGTGACCCCGAAGGAAGAAGGAAAGAAACGAAAGAAGAGAGAAGTCTCCCCAGATGAGGAAGAATCTTTGTTTGAGGTCCCAGAAAATTTTAAGAAGTACGAGATAGACGACAGGAGAGTTATGATAAGAATGCCTAAACGGGAGATGCAATCAGGAGAGGCCTATGATAACAAAGAAACCACCAAGAAAATAGTGGTGGCCCTAGAAGAAGGAGAGGAGAGATGTACATACATAGGCCATGACCTAACAGAGGAAGAAGAGCATGCGTTAATAGCCTTGCTAAGAGAATACAGAGATGTATTCGCTTGGAGTTACAAGGATTTGAAGGGTGTTGACCCAGACATATGCTCACACACCATCCCCATGACCTCAGATGCCAAACCCTCTAAGCAAAAGCCCTATACATATAACGATAATTACGCTGCTAAGATCAAAGAGGAGATAGATAGACTGGTTGAAGCTGGATTTATCTATGAAATTGAGCACACTGAGTGGGTATCCCCCATTGTAGTGGTGCCCAAGAAAAATGGAAAGCTGCGTGTATGCATTAACCTGAAGAAGGTCAATGCAGCCACAATCCGAGATAATTATCCGCTTCCCATTACAGAACATCTCTTAGAAAGAGTAGCGGGCAAGGAAGTGTACAGCTTCCTGGATGGATTCTCTGGCTACAATCAAGTAGCCATAGCTCCAGAAGATCAGCATAAGACAGCTTTTGCCACAGAGTGGGGGATATTTGCCTTTCGTGTAATGCCATTTGGGCTTACCAACGCACCAGCAACTTTCCAGAGGCTGATGTGCCATGTGTTTAAGGAGTTCCTGAGGAAGAATTTAGAAGTCTATGTTGATGATCTTTGTGCTCATTCCAACATTAGGCAAACCCATATTCATGAACTCAGACAAATCTTTGACAAATGTAGAGAATATCAAGTCTGCCTGAACCCAGAAAAGTGCGTTTTTATGGTCAGGCAAGGCAAGATTCTAGGACACATAGTGTCAAAGAATGGCATATCTACTGACGAAGAGAAAGTGAGAGCCATAGCAGAGCTACCTAGACCAAGGAATGTCAAGGAAGTACAAGCTTTCATGGGGCACTGTGGTTATTACCGACGATTTATACACATGTATGCCATCATAGCAAAGCCTCTGTACGGACTTCTGACTAACTTTGAGTGGACGGATGAATGTGAGAATTCCTTCCAGGAGCTTAAACGAAGATTATGTTCAGCACCAATCTTGACCACACCTGATTGGAACAAGCCTTTTCATGTTCATGTGGATGCATCCAATTATGCCATTGGATGTGTGCTTGCTCAATCTACTGGTGAAGGTAATATGGATCTTCCAATTGCCTATGCTAGTAGACAATTAAATGCAGCTGAACGCAATTACACCACTACTGAGAGAGAAGGCTTAGGCATGGTATATGCAGTCAAGAAATTTAGACACTATTTGCTTGCAAATAAGTTTAAATTTTTTACTGACCATCAGGCATTGTTGTACTTGGTAAACAAACCATGCAATACAGGTAGGTTAGTAAGATGGTTTCTCTTACTAATGGAATATGACTTTGAGGTAGTGGTAAGGAGAGGGAGGACTCATTTGAGAGCAGACCATCTCTCTAGGCTCACATCTGGAGAAGCCCCACAAGGAGTATCAGATGATCTTCCTGATGCTTACTTGTTTAATTTGGAAGTGGTGCCGCAGTGGGCTAAGCCATTGGTGCCAGTATTGACATACGGGCCTAACCATCCTGTAGTAAACACACGGAATAGAGAGGTTGTGAAAGCCCAAAAGTACCACATCATGGCGGGAAGTATGTACAAGCACACAGATCAAGGAATCTTGGCTTGTTGTGTGGAAGAGGACGAGTACAATAAATGGTTGCAATTAGCACATGTAGGTGCATTAGAGCAACACTATTCAAAACAACGAACCCTACAGACACTCAGGAGGCTCGGAGTGCATTGGTCGACTATGGAAGCTGATGTCCAAAGGGTGTGCAAGGAATGCCCAATCTGCTGCACTAAACCACCTGTAGAACACTCCACTCTTTATCAAGTGTCCATAGTGCCAGATTGGAGTGAACCACTAGTGTCCTTCCTGAGGACGAAAACCTTCCCTCAAGACATGACGCTGGCTAGGAAAAGGAGTTTAGAACAAGAAGCCCAGGATTACTCACTCATTGGTGATAATCTATATAAGCGTGGTAAAGATGGTTACCTACGGCTATGTGTCCATGAAAGTGAATATCTCAAGATCTTGGAAACTGCTCATCAAGGTGTAGCAGGAGGACACTTTGGGCCAGATCGGGTGATCAAAGCAATTCTATTTGCGGGCTTCTGGTGGCCTACCCTTCACATGGACGCACACACCTATGTGAAACGGTGTGATGTCTGTCAGCGAACCCAGTATCCTATACGTAAAGATGAGATGCCACTGAAACCTATGATGGGTGGACGTGCATTCTCTAAGTGGGGAATAGACTTCGTAGGTCCTATTAATCCCCCAGCTAAGGGTTCCCATGCAGAATATATCATTGTTGCAACAGACTATCTAACTAAATGGGTAGAGGTAAAAGCCACAACAAAGAACGATGCTCAAACAACAACCAAGTTTTTATTTGAGAATGTGTTCACTAGATACGGACTACCTATAGAGCTAGTCAGTGATAGAGGCACTCACTTCCTAAATGAAGTTATTGAAAATCTGCTCCAAGAATTCTTGGTAGTTCATAAGAAGTCTGCCCCCTATCACCCGCAAGCTAATGGCGAGGCTGAGAGTACCAAGAAGATCTTATGCAATGTACTGACGAAATTAGTAAACAATAAACGCTCTGATTGGGACAAACAGCTACACCATGCTGTTTGGGCATACCGAGTCGCCTACAAAACGGTACTCCAAGCCACCCCCTTTCAGATGGTGTTTGGCCAAAATGCTGTGCTGCCATTGGACTTCTTGATACCTACATTAAAGGTAGCCCAAGAGCACGAATGGACAGGTCATGAACTCTCCTCTAGACTTTTTGACCTTGAACGATTAGGAGAAACAAGGCTAAGGGCAGCTGCAGGGATATATGCAGCTAAGAAACGACAGAAGGCGTATTTTGATGCCCATGTTAAGGATAAAGGTTTGAAGGCAGGCGACCTAGTACTAGTATACACTTTGAAACAACATGCGAGGAAACTGGAGAAGCGAGGCTACGGACCCATGATCATTAACAGAATCTCAACAAGTGGAGCAGTGCAACTAGCCACATTAGAAGGCAATGTTCTCCCAAATTATATCAGCGGATGCAGAGTCAAATTGTATTAGGAACCTCTCACAGAGGAAATGCTAAGTCGACTTAGCACTGCTAAGAAACGCAAAGAGGAAGAAAAGCGAATTCGCGAAGAAGCTCAAGCAGAAGCCCTAGAGCGCATACGGAGAATGAAATTAAGAAGACAAGGTAGAGAGCACCCTAGACAAGATGCATATGCAGATCAGGGTTATGACGTGGCTATGTGTGAAGTTTCAGGTATGAGCTCACAAAGGATAACTGATCGACGTCCTTTCATAACCTTAGATATAGGACAAGGAAAGAGTGCAAGGACTGTAAGAGCCTTGATTGACTCAGGTGCAGCCACTAGTGCTGTTAAATTGTCTTACTGTCAAGAGTTGCAATTAACTGTCAATCCTGTGGAAGCATATCTCATAGGATTGGGAGGTGTGGAAACCCCTTGCATGGGCGAGGTAGTACTTCCCCTCTATATTCATGATGAGGCAATGACAGTTAAAGTACTAGTGTGTCAAGACGAGGATCTCACTGAACCCCTTGTCTTGGGTCAAGACTGGATTTATGACCAAGCAATCAACTTAAACTTAAGAAGTGGACTTCTTCAGGTATGGGTCAATCATAGTCGAATCACAGTAGAGTTAGATAATGGAGCACTCAAAGAACTAGGAAGGGCACAGACTCCTGGTCCCTCCAGGGGTACACATGAAGATGACCATGCTGTTCTTGTCCAAAACTATGTGTTGCAGAGGAATGATATTCTCAAAAAAGGAGTCAGGGATGAAACAGAACTCCCTTCTTTTCCAAAGGCCAGAAGGAGGCAGCAACCAAAGGTGGATCAAAGGCAGCAGAAGCAGAGTACTACCCATGCCGGAAATCAAAAGTACCTGCGCAGCAGAAGGTCTCAGCAAGTGAAACAAGTGTGGGTGCGGAAAGGCGAACACCTGGTTGCACTCCCACCCACCACACGGGCAAAGCCTCTTATTAGTAACCAACAACACGACACTAATAAGAAGTTTTTCAGAAATTCTCCTGCTAACGTGAAATCTATTTGGGTGCCCAAAAAGTCGATGAAGGCGAGCCCACAATCAAGACAGATTTGGGTGCCTAAGGCTTGCTTGCGGACGCAAATAGCTACGCCAAGGCCACAACCTATACAACATAACCCATTCATTCGCACAACCAGCATTCACTCGTTTTCAACACTCAGGAACACACCAAGGCCCATGAGCACGAACAGGACCGCTTGTAAATGGGTCCCTAAAAAGCCTCATTCTCAAGTCGATACACCTATAAAGACCCCTAGAGTCTCTACGAAACCAAGAACAAAGCCCATCCACTGCATTTGGCAGCCTAAGACCTGTAATAAACCCCCCGACACCAAGTTGTAAATTCATCACCACTTACTAACTTCATTAGTCTCCTAGGACTACCCAAGCATTAACTCCACACACTCTCTTCGTGCACTTACTAACAACTAACTCACCATCTACCTCATGTTAATGTTGTAACGGGGACAACAACGGATTTATTCTGTCCATTACGTTGATTAACACGTGGTTCTATATTCTCACAGAACCAACCAGCAAGCAGGGCCATGGCAGAAGCAGCAGGTGCCAGTTCTCAAGCCGGATCTGGTGCACAGATTGTGGACATAGAAACACTCCTCCTCGAGCCACATCTCACCGCAAGGCCGCAAGAACTTCAAGCCGTGCATGTGCTCCCCATTCAGGATCCTCCTCAAGGGCACACATCTCAAGTAGGTAAGCACGCGCATTGGTTCAGTGACGTCGCTGGACCTTTGGGTGATGGCACCTATTTCTGGGAAGCTGAATTGGAGTTTAATGGTAAATGGGGACGCTACCATTTTTTCACACGTGAATTTGAGAGCTATCAGAATGCCGAAGTCATGCGTTCCGTATGGACCAAAGCAGGCCTGGAAAGTTATTTCAGAGCCCACTTACCGAAGCCAGATTTCTTACGATGCTCTTATCTTATCAGTACCATCACTCCTAGCAGGGCCAAGGGAGGCGACAGCACTTTTGTGGTACCCTCACTATTGCCGGGTCACGAACTTAAAAGATTCAAACTGAACCTCAATCTGGTACGAGAAGCATTGGGTATGTATGGTATGCATATTCCTACTGAAAAGGAAACAATGGTTCCAAGCAGAATGAAACATAAAGATCTCAATAAGCTGAAGGACATGGTAGCAATGACACCGACAATCGCTCTTCACCTACGAACCATCATGCAGCATTTTGCTTTCCCCGCACAAGAAAGATTCACCATGCCCCCAAAGAAAATATGGTTTAGCTTGTATTTGGCAGAGGCAGAAAACCTCCCTATCAACGTACCACATTGGATCATAGATCAGATCCACCTAGCCCATCAACGGTGGAACAAGAAGCAGAAAAATGTGCTCCACGGGTGTTGTGCTCTGACCAAGATAATCTATCGGTGTCTAGCCTATGACGTGCCTATTCAGCGGGCCCTCGTATGGTCTCGGGTCCAAGAATTCCAGAGAAGGCTATCAGCGGCAGGTCCTCCATCAAAGAAGATGAGAGGGGGAGTCCAATTACCCTGCGCTCAACCCAGAGGAGCCACCGCTACACCAGAGATTACCCCTCCCCAGACACGACGCGTCAGACCATTCACCATTCGGTTACCAAGACCAAGTACAGAGGGACCCAATCTAGTGTTTCCACCAGTTCCATCGGACTTGGAATTCCCCCAGGATTTTACTCTCAATGATCTCACTGATGAAGAAGTGGCTAGGCTAATCTACGACTCTAATCTCGAAGCAGAAACCGAGCAAACTCAAGAACCACAAACCCATACAACAACGGCCGCCCCCACCCGACCGCAAGTGGTAGAAGTCGACGTAGATGAACAAGAGACAGAACCAGAGGAAGAACCCTACGAAGAACAAGCGTATGATGAACTTTCAGAGTTAGCAAGTGCCCCCGCCTATTCGGCACAAATAAAAAGACTATATCAAACCATGCAGCTCGTTCAAGAACAACATGGAATGTCACTTGAAGCAGGCAAGAAACTCATGAACCAAATGCTGGCAGAGGAAGGTGTGGATGATCTGTTCATCGAATCCATCAATCTACACGCAGATGCAGTAGGATTGGATGAGGCCATTCATGAGGCAATGGCCTACATTCACCGATTTGAGAAAGGAGTTCCCGCCCGCCCCATGAGATCCGGGAAACAAATTCATATCAATGTGTCAGCACCAGGAGATACAACGCAAACAGACGAACATCACGAAGCACCACTGTCACCACCCTCCCCTCCCCTCACTACACAACTCACTCCACCACATGACACTACCACCACCACATCCACTACCACCACAATTGTAATGGGAATTCCACTCTCTCCGGGAATCCAATTCGGGGGAGTCACCATGCCCACTTTCACCACTCTCTTCACTAACGTCACATCCACCCCACCCACGATTCCCATCTACACAGTCACTCAAACACTTGACACTATGGAAACATCTCCTGCCACTGCACCGCCCCCTCCCCCCATGCCACCTCCATCTCCCATACCCCCTCCTCCCACATCTCCACTTGCGTCCACATCCTTCACCACTTCCTTTCCCGCCCCCATTCCCCCTGCATCTTCACCCCTCCCTGCATCATTTAATGTACATAGTATATTCCAAGCTTTAAATCAATGTGTCTATCAACTTCAGAATGAGTACAGAGCTTTGGACGACCGGTATCAGCAACTGACAATAAATCACCAGAACTTACAAAGGCAACTTACAATTCTTGAAGAGGAAAATGCAGAGGTGAATCAACGTTATACAACGCTTGAGCAGGCTCACCAAACACTACTGGAGGCACCCCAACCATCGAAAGAATCAAGCGTCAAACAATTAGAAGCCTTGCTCGAAGTATACCAGGCCGATAACCTACGAGTCCGACGTAACTTGGCGCTACTCAGGAAACATATGGCCACAGCACTTGAAGAGAACAAGAGACTGCAAAAACAAAATGAAGAGAATCTGGAAGCAGCAATGGAAGGCTCTCCCCACGAGATCGATCCAGAGCAGTTCAAAGTAGTTCCCTCGGAAACGATGAAAACCATTTTGGAGAGCTATGCAGATCTTCTAGAAGCCCATGATGACTTGGAAAGAGAACGTGACACACTACGGAGCAGAATTAAGGAACAGGAAGAGCAACCGAGGAGCGCCCCATCAACCTCTACCTCAGACGAGGTCAAGGCTTTAACTGAGCAGGTGGCAGAATTACAAAAGAGGTTACTGACATACGAGAGGCAGCCGTCTCCAGTCGTAGAACCAGAGCCAGAAGAGTTGGTCCCTATTGAGGTAGATGATTCGTATGAAGAACCGTATGTTCCTATGCCGATGCCAGGAGGGCAACGCACCTCAGAGGGACTCAACACCTTGGAAGTAGAAGCACCCGAGTGGCTTCAGACACTGGAAAGGACAGCGAACACCCACGAAGAACGAGTGGCCATTCAGATCCAATCACTAGCGAATCTAGAAGACACTGTCATACGGTCAGAATATTTCAGAAGCATGTCTCATCATAGATGGATCGGCACCAATGATGACCAATATGTGCCGTACTGCATACTTTTGGCCGATTACAACGCCGAAATTCAACGACGATGCGGCAAGCCTC
>CM035415.1:123164458-123166958 GCA_020310875.1 Ceratopteris richardii
CAAAGGGGCAAAGGAAGACGAGGACAAGGAAGGGGCAAAGGAAGGTTTGGAGGAAGGCAAGGCCACTCAAGCAATCAAGGACATGACCAAGGCACCTCATCACAAAGAGGGAGAGGAAGAACAAGAGGAAGAGGAGGATGACATCAACAAAACAAGAATCAAGATGGTGAAGGATGTTACATATGTGGCAAGTTTGGCCACTATGCTAGAGATCGCTACCAAGGAGGAAACCAAAGGAGCTATAATCAAGGTTCTTCATACAAAGGCCAAGGTAATTATGCTTCTACAAGTTCAGAAAATGACAATCTCTTGATAATGCACATGAATGGGAATTCAAGCAAAGTAGATAACACTTGGTATATTGATAGTGGATGTAGCAACCATATGAGTTGCAATGCTTCTTGGTGTACTAATATACATGTTCCCAAAGGTAAAGGACATATAGAAACAGGTGATGATACAGCCCATGAGATCTCCCATGTTGGAGATGTAGCTTTGGATGACAAGGAGGAAGGAAGATGTCTCAAGGATGTCTTGCATGTACCTACTATCACAAAGAACTTGGTGTCCGTTGGGCAAATGGTTGAAAGAGGCTATCAAGTAAGGTTCAACAAAGGTGGATGCTTTGTGGAGAACCCTAAGCAAGGTTACATGTTCATAGCAAGAGGAAAGAAGCAAGGGAGACTCTTCACTTTGGAGGTAAATTCTCATTCCACTCAACATGTCTGCTTCACATATGGAAACAAGAGGATTTCGGAGTTGGACTTGTGGCACAAGAGGATAGGTCACATCAACATACAAAGAATGAAGGACATGCAATTCAAGAGGCTGGTTGAAGTTCTTCCCAACTTCCAAGGACAAGGTATGAAGCATTTATGTGAATCTTGTCAACTAGGGAAGCAAGCGAGACTTCCATTCAAGAAGAGTGGCTACATAAGCCAACATCCATTGGAGTTGATACATACAGATGTGTGGGGGCCAACCAAAGAGCAATCCATTGGAGGTAACAAGTACTTTGTCACTTTTATAGATGATTTCACAAGGATGGTTTGGGTTTATTTCATCAAAAACAAATCAGATGTGTTTACATGTTTCAAAGCATTCAAGGCAATGGTAGAGAAGGAAACAGGTACATATATCAAGAAGCTAAGGTCCGATGGAGGGGGAGAATATTTCTCAAATGAGTTTTCTGATTTTTTAATGGATCAAGGCATCAAGAGGCAAGTAACATGCAGGTACACACCCCAACAAAATGGAGTAGCAGAGAGAAAGAATAGATACATTGCCGAGATCGCTAGAGTAATGCTTAATGAGATGAATGTACCTAACATGTTTTGGAGTGATGCAGCAAATACCACCGTGTATCTTATGAATAGGGCTCCTACCTCAGGGATCCATGGCTTGATACCATATCAAGCCTATTATGGTATGAAACCTGATCTTTCCCACTTGAAGATATTTGGATATACTTGTTATGTACATGTGCCAAGTGAATTGAGGCACATGTAGATTAGTAAACCAAGAAGCATTGCAACTCATATGGTTGCTACATCCACTATCAATATACCAAGTGTTATCTACTTTGCTTGAATCCCCATTCATGTGCATCATCAAGAGATTGTCATTTTCTGAACTTGTAGAAGCATAATTACCTTGGCCTTTGTATGAAGAACCTTGATTATAGCTCCTTTGGTTTCCTCCTTCGTAGCAATCTCTAGAATAGTGGCCAAACTTGCCACATATGTAACATCCTTCACCATCTTGATTCCTATTTTGTTGATGTCATCCTCCTCTTCCTCTTGTTCTTCCCCTCCCTCTTTGTGATGAGGTGCCTTGGTCATGTCCTTGATTGCTTGAGTGGCCTTGCCTTCCTCCAAACCTTCCTTTGCCCCTTCCTTGTCCTCGTCTTCCTTTGCCCCTTTGATTACCTGCATAGAAAACTTGTGCATCCTTGCTTTTAGTTGAACTTCCACCTATGTTCATTTCTTCGGTGACCATGAGAGCAACCAATTGCTCAAAATCGGGAAGATTATCCCTTACATAAACTGAAGTGGTAAAGGGTTTCCACTTCTCATCATCTCTCAAACCATTGAGAGTATAAGCCACAAGATCGTCATCGTCTACGTGGCTTCCAATGGATCCCAATGCATCTGATAACTCCTTGACCTTAAGTATGTAGTCATTTATGCTACTCCCTGAGCTCTTCCTAAGGTTGTTGAGCTCATTCTTGAGTTGGATCTTCCTTGCTTTGGTGCTTGTTGAATAAAGCCTTTCAAGTGTCTCCTATACCTTCATGCTTGAATCCAAGTCTTGGATATAGCCGATCATGCTATTGCTAATGTGTTGGGAAAGAATAAAGATAACCCTCTTGTCTCTTTCATTCCATTCCCTAAAGGCCCTTCTCTGGTCATTGGTTGGATTCTCATCCAACCTAGGTCTTGGTTCACTTCCACTAATCAACCCCCAAAGGCCCTTGCCCATAAGATAGTTGGAGACCCTA
>CM035415.1:123174458-123194458 GCA_020310875.1 Ceratopteris richardii
GTGTGCCCCTAAAATCTAGGAACTACCTTTCCAAATCAGCCTCCTAACTTGGAGGATTTAGTTGAGATGAATTGGGGAGTGGTTGAGTGAATTTTCTTGATGGAATCTCGTGGCTTTTGGCTTCCTTTGATTGCCCCACATGTCCATAAAAGATTCCCCACGAATTTGTAGCTTGAAGCTTGACTTTTAACACTCCCCCTCAAGCTTCAATTCTTCATCCTCATCCAAGCTCCTTCATGTTGATGCTTTGCTTGAATTTTGAAATCTTCATTCCATCCAAAGCCTTTGTAAACATGTCGGCAACTTGGTCCTTGGTACCAATATGATGTACTGAAACTTCCTTCGATATCACCTTTTCCCTTATGAAGTGATAGTGCACTTCAATATGCTTGGTTCTAGCATGATAAATAGGATTCGATGCTAGATGAATGCTACTCATATTGTCATAAAAAATTGGATATGTGTCAACCTTCAAATTAGGCTCCATAAATAACTTCTTAATCCACATTATCTCACATGTGACTTGAGCCAAAGCTCTATACTCAACCTCGGTGGAAGATAATGCCACCGTGGGTTGCTTCTTTGAAATCCATGAGAGGATCTTGCTACCTAGCATGAATAGGTAGCCACTTGTACTTCTTCTATCCTCCTTGGAACCGGCCCAATCCGCATCAGAATAAGCTTTGACCTGCATATCATCATCAAATGAATAGAACAATCCTTCATTTATAGTGGCCTTGAGATATCGTAACATTCTTCTTGCAGCTTGCAAGTGTGTAGTCCTTGGACTATGCATAAATTTTGATAACACTCCAACTCCATATGCTATGTCAGGCCTAGTTATTGTGGCATAATTGAAAGAGCCTACAATAGAACGATAAAAAGTTACATCCTCTAATGGCTCTCCATCAATGGAGCTTAGCTTTACATTAACTTCCATGGGATTTGAAATAGGCTTGCAATGTAGCATCCCAAACCTCTCAAGTAGGTCTAGAATATACTTCCTTTGTATGAGCATAATACCTTCTTCTTTGTATATAACTTCAATGCCAAGAAAATACCTAAGATCTCCAAGATCAGATATCCTAAACTCCTTTCTAAGCTTTGCCTTGATCTCCTCAATGCCCTTTGTATCATTACCTGTAATGATAAGATCATCTACATACACACTCATGTAGACTACAAGTTCTCCTCTTTGTTTGATGAAGAGAGATGGATCCGCCTTGCATTGATTGTAACCACATTTGATCAAATAGTCCACCAATCTTTGGTTCCAAGCCCTTGGAGCTTGCTTTAGGCCATAGTGGAAACTCTTTATGAACAAAACCTAGTGGTTGCTCCATGTATACCTCTTCTTCCAAGTCTCCATTGAGAAAGGCATTCTTGATATCCAATTGGAAAATCTTCCATCCTTTGCTAGCAGCCATTGCAATGAGTGTCCTAATGGTGCTCATCTTTGCCATGGGGCTGAATGTCTCTTCAAAGTCCACTCCATAGGTTTGTGCAAAACCCTTGGCCACCAATCTTGCTTTGAACCTAGAAATAGATCCATCTGAATTCCTCTTTACTTTATACACCCACTTATTACCTATTACCTTCATGTTCTCCTTCTTGGGCACTAGAGTCCATGTTTGATTTTCCTCAAGTGCGTCGATCTCTTCTTGCATTGCCTCTTTCCATTTGGTGTACCTGCTTGCATCTTCATAGCAATCGGGCTCATGATCTTCTACTACTTTGTTCATATATGCATAATGTGTTGCCATGTATGAATCATAAGTAAACCTTTGAGTTGGATACTTAACTCTAGAAGACTTCCTTTCTTCACCTTTTGGAGGAATAAACCTCCTTTGCCTTGGGAACTTGATCTCTTTCTTTGACGTGGCTTCTTTCTCCATCATGTGTCCTTCATCATCTTCAACTTCATTACCTTTTTCATCCAACTCCACCAATGTTGCTTTGCCTTTGTTGATTGATTGTGCTTCATAGCTTGATGAAGATCTCCCCCTCCATGGTGAGTTCATGCTTGAACTATCTTCATTGATGGAACACCTTGGGCCGCTTAGCTCTAGGTCGATTTGTTCTTCATCATCTCCATGCTTTTCTTCTTCATAGTCCTGCATACAATCATACTTCTTATACCAAGGGAGTAGCTCATCAAATGCTACATCCCTTGATATCCTCAAGTCCTTTGTGTTTGGGTTGAAGCACCTGTAACCTTTATGATCATTTGAATATCCTAGAAACACACACTTTTCTGCCTTTGGTTGTAGCTTGTGCCTCAATTCACTTGGCACATGTACATAACAAGTACATCCAAATATCTTCAAGTGGGAAAGATCAGGTTTCTTACCATAATAGGCTTGATATGGTGTCAAGCCATGGATCCCTGAGGTAGGAGCCCTATTCATAAGATACACGGCAGTATTTGCTACATCACTCCAAAACATGTTAGGTACATTCATCTCATTAAGCCTTGCCCTAGCGATCTCGGCAATGTATCTATTCTTTCTCTCTGCTACTCCATTTTGTTGGGGTGTGTACCTGCATGTTACTTGCCTCTTGATGCCTTGATCCATTAAAAAATCAGAAAATGCATTGGAGAAATATTCTCCCCCTCCATCGGACCTTAGCTTCTTGATATATGTACCTGTTTCCTTTTCTACCATTGCCTTGAGTGCTTTGAAACATGTAAACACATCTGATTTGTTTTTTATGAAATAAACCCAAACCATCCTTGTGCAATCATCTATAAAAGTGACAAAGTACTTGTTAACTCCAATGGATTGCTCTTTGGTTGGCCCCCACACATCTGTATGTATCAACTCCAAGGGATGTTGGCTTATGTAGCCACTCTTCTTGAATGGAAGTCTTGCTTGCTTCCCTAGTTGACAAGATTCACATAAATGCTTCATACCTTGTCCTTGGAAGTTGGGAAGACCTTCAACCAGCCTCTTGAATTGCATTTCCTTCATTCTTTGTATGTTGATGTGACCTATCCTCTTGTGCCACAAGTCCAACTCCAAAATCCTCTTGTTTCCATATGTGAAGTAGACATGTTGAGTGGAATGAGAATTTACCTCCAAAGTGAAGAGTCTCCCTTGCTTCTTTCCTCTTGATATGACCTTGTAACCTTGCTTAGGGTTCTCCACAAAGCATCCACATTTGTTGAACCTTACTTGATAGCCTCTTTCAACCATTTGCCCAACCGACACCAAGTTCTTTGTTATGGTAGGTACATGCAAGACATCATTGAGACATCTTCCTTCCTCCTTGTCATCCAATTCCAAAGGCTTATGTGTCATGTCCTCAAAGAGTTCTTGCGAAAGAGCTTAGAAGTATATGTGGATGATTTATGTGCTCATTCCCAACAAAGAAGATTCCACATCCCTGAGCTTAGTCAGATCTTCAACAAGTGTAGAGAATATTGAGTGTGTCTGAACTAGAGAAGTGTGCATTCATGGTATATCAAGGTAAAATCTTAGGTCATATTGTTTCTAAGAATAGAATATCAACAGATGAGGACAAAGTAAAAGCCATAGCAGAGTTGCCAAGACCAAGGAATGTTAAAGAGGTCCAAGCCTTTATGGGTCATTGTGGATACTACCAGAAGTTCATCCACATGTATGCAATCATAGCTAAACCTCTTTATGCCTTGTTGACAAAATTTGAGTGGAACGATGAATGCGAGAAGTCCTTCAATGAGCTGAAGAGACGCTTGTGCACAACCCTGATACTGACTACTCCTGATTGGACTAAACCATTCCATGTCCATGTAGATGCATCCAATTATGCAATAGGATGTGTGCTGTCACAACCAACAGGTAAAGGGAATTTAGATTTGCCTATAGCATATGCAAGCAGACAACTAAACACTGCAGAACGAAATTATACAACAACTGAGAGAGAAGGCTTAGGCATATTATATGCTGTAAAGAAGTTCAACCACTATATTGGCCAACAAGTTCAGGTTTTTCACTGATCATCAAGCTTTATTATACTTGGTCGATAAACCATGCAATATAGGACACTTAGTAAGATGGTTCCTCTTACTAATGAAATATGACTTTGAAGTTGTTGGCAGGCAAGGTAAGACTCACCTCTGAGCAGATCAACTTTCACGCATCACTTCAGGAGAGCCCCTGTAAGGAATTGAACTCACAACCTCTTCGTTAGGAATGTGATGGGCTAACCACTTGCCCCAAAAGCCATGGTTGAGGATTACTTCCTAATCCTCTCTCTTAGGGTGTAGTTCAACCATCTCCTATCTGTCAAGGGTATGGTTCAACCATATCTAACCTATCACTTTATTACATTCTTCCCCCCTTGGTCAATCATTGTCCTCAATGATCTGCTCATGTATCCCTCTAGCCTCGGTGATCAACCCCTTGAACTCCCTAGGTGCCCTTGAATTGATGTCCCTCAACCTCGCATATTTTCTTGAACCTTGTTCGCAACCTTGGTCTCTTGAACCCTTTCGTTCAACCTTAGTGTCTGGAACCTTCTTGTTCACAACCTTTGTGTCTCGAGCCCTTGTTCTCAACCTCAGTCTTGAACCTTGTTCTCACCCATGTTCGATATCTTGAACACTCAATCAAGTGCCATCCAAGGATTCTGAAGGACTTCACACTTCCAAGCTAGCTCATTGGAAATTTTGTTCCGAGAGCTTTCCAACGGTATATTACATGCCTCAATCCGACCTACGGATTGAGAGATACACCCCAATCTTTGTTGGGTCCATCCTTGAAACCAACGCACGCGCCTTCCACAATTCCTACCCTTTCACATAGAGGATGCCCAAGCGCCTTTTTTAGAGGCCATTGGATCATTCCACCTTGCCCAAGCCTACTTCCTAGGCTCTGATACCAATGTAAGGAATTGAACTCACAACCTCTTGGTTAGGAATGTGATGGGCTAACCACTTGCCCCAAAAGCCATGGTTGAGGATTACTTCCTAATCCTCTCTCTTAGGGTGTAGTTCAAGCATCTCCTATCTGTCAAGGGTGTGGTTCAACCATCTCTAACCTATCACTTTATTACAGCCCCCACAGGGAGTGTCTGATGAATTTCCCGATGCTTATCTGTTCAATCTAGAAGTTGTTCTTAAATGGGCAAATAAGTTAGTACTCATCCTCACCTTCGGACCCGCAAATAATAATGTAAAAACCAACAAAGATGAAATTGTAAAATCACAAAAATATCAAATATTGGGAGGAAGCATGTATAAACAAGATACGCAAGGTGTTCTAGCTTGTCGTGTTGAGGATGATGAACACAATAGTTGGTTACAAAAAGCCCATGAAGAATTTCCAGGGAATCACTATTCTAAACAATGGACATTGCAAAATATAAAACATTTAGGAGTGTATTGGCCTAGTATGGATAAAGAAATACATGAGTGGATTAAGAATTTTCCAGTGTGCCAGGAACAACCCCCAGTGGAGCATGTCACCCTTTATCATGTGTCGTTAATTCTAGATTGGAGCACTCCATTGGTAGAATTTATGAGAACGGGAACCCTGCCCAATGAGGCAAGTCTAGCAAGAAAATGAATCATGGAGCAAGAAGCCCAAGACTATGCCCTCATAGGTGATAACCTATACCGAAGAGGCAAAGATGGTTACTTAAGATTGTGCATCCACGAATCAGACTATTTGAAAATCTTAGAAACTGCCCATAATAGTGTTGTAGGCAGACATTTTGGTCCTCACCGAGTAATTATGACTATTCTATTCTCAAGACTTTGGTGGCCCACTCTTCATATGGATGCACATATCTATGTGAAGAAATGTGACACATGCCAATGTGCCCAGCACCCAATTAGAAAAGATGAGATGCCTTTGAGGCCAATGATGGGGGGACGTGCATTCTCGAAGTGGGGTATAGACTTTGTAGGTCCTATTAACCCCCTAGCTAGAAACTCCCATGCAGAGTATATTATTGTAGCCACCGACTACCTTACAAAGTGGGTAGAAGTCAAAGCCACAATGAAGAATGATGCTCAAACAACGACAAAGTTCTTATTTGAGAATGTGTTCAGGAGATACGGATTACCAATAGATTTAGTAAGTGATATAGGCACACACTTCTTGAATGAAGTCATTCAAAATCTTCTCCAGGAATTCTTGGTGATACATAAGAAGTCTGCCCCCTATCATCCACAAGCTAATGGACAAGCCGAGAGCACAAACAAGATCCTATGTAATGTACTGACAAAACTAGTAAATAACAAACGCTCTGATTGGGATAAACAACTTCATCATGCTGTTTGGGCTTACCGAGTTGCCTATAAAACAGTACTCAATTCCACCCCATTTCAGATGGTCTTCCGACAAAATGTTGTTCTACCATTGGACTTCCTCATCCCAACTTTAAAAGTAGCACAAGAGCATGAGTGGAATGGACACGAGTTATCCTCTAGGATCTTTGATCTAGAACGATTAGGTGAGACAAGGCTACGAGCAGCTGCAAGAATCTATAATGCAAAGAAAAGACAAAAGGCATACTTCGATGCCCATGTCAAAGATAAAGGATTGAAAGAGGGAGACCTAGTGTTGGTTTTTACACTAAAGAAACATGCATGTAAATTGGAAAAAAGAGGATATGGACCCATGATCATTAATAGAATTTCCACTAGCGGTGTTGTTCAATTGGCCACACTAGAAGGCAATGTCTTGCCGAGCTATATTAGTGGTTGTCGAGTCAAGCTATATCAAGAAACTCTTACAGAGGATATGCTAAAGAGACTCAACACTACTAAGAGGCAAAAAGAAGAAGAGTTAAGGGTTAAAGAAGAAGCACAAGCAGAGGCTAGAGAACGCATTATGAGAAATAAGTTAAGATGCCTCAATCTAGATATCAATCTTGAGGCCCTAAGATACCACATGGCCATGTGTCAAACATCAAGTGCAATTGCTTCCAAATAATTGATCGACATCCCTTTGTGAACATTGTGGTAGGACAAGGGAAGAATGCAAGGACTGTGAGAGCATTGATTGACTCACGTGCAGAAACTAGTGTAGTTAGACTTTCATACTGCAAGGATCTACAATTGAACATCAATTCCATTGAAGCCTATCTCATAGGATTAGGAGATGTTGAAACGCTCTGTTTGGGCAAGGTGGAACTTCCCATCTACCTTCAAGATTTCCCCATAAAATTCAAGATGCTAGTGTGTCACGATGAGGAACTTACACAACCCCTTGTCTTGGGTCAAGATTGGATTTATGACCATGCAATCAACTTGAACCTAAAAAGTCAACTTCTTCAAGTTTGGGTACATGAACAATGCATTACATTAGAATTAGAGAACTGTATGCTCACAGATCATGACAACACACACTCTCGTAGTTCCTCTAAGACTAATCTTCACGAATAAGATGTTGTATGTGTCAAAAGCTCTATGATCCACAAGGACTCAATCATGGAAGGACAATTGCAAAGGCAAGCAGACCCTCCTTCTTTTTTGAAGAGTAAAGCATCCACAGTAGTTCAACCTCAGAAGCAAGCGAAACAGTACAAGACAACCGGTATATCAAATAGACAAAGAGCCTTCAAGACTAAAGTAGCTCCTGGCATAAAGAAAATTTGGGTACGAAAAGGAGAGCAACACCCTACCTTGCCAACACAATTCCCACCGAGGCAAGCCAACCATGCTAAAAGAAGCACCAAGAAATGAGGATCAGCTCAATCCTACGTCTTCGACAAATTTGGGTACCGAAGCAATCGATGAAGGCTGACCATAATAACGTACAAATTTGGGTGCTTAAGCAATTAGTTGTAGATCAACAAGGTCAATTACACATGTGGGTACCCAAGGCACTCTTCCATGCACAAACACCACTAATTCCCCTCAGAAGAAAAGTCTCAAAAAAGAAGCCAAAAAAAGAGTGGGGTGAGAACAAGGCGCAAAGAGCCACAAAAGATCAACTCACCTCTTCGACCATAATAAAAAGATAACCATCAAGGATATGGGTTTGGAAGCCAAAAGCACCAGTAGCACCCACAAAACCAAAGAACCAACCACGAGGGATAAAGAATTTAGGCAACCATCCACAGATGAAGAAAAAAAAGTTGATCTCTACGCCGTCGAATGCTGTTCTCAAATGGATTCCTAAAGGGAGAAATGGTCAATTGTCATTTCACCATCGACTGCGCACATCATTTCTGTCACGAGGAAGGAGATAAGGAAGAGAGCTCACACACACACACTCTCACTCTCAAGGAGAAGCACACATACAAATTGAGGCAAGGAAGAATGATCTTCTGCTTCTTCTATTACATAAAAGGAATGTACAAGAATGACCTAAAAACAAGAATACAACAACTGCAATATATATAGACTAGTACATAAGGAAAAACCTAATGTCCCCGAATGAGTGAGCTGACAAGAAACACATGTGCCATCACTCTCGGTAGATAAATCTAATAAAGCTCAATGAAGTATCCCTGACATATACCGGCGTGACCACTATACATGTCAGAGAAACAAAAAGTGGTACGTGTCATCCTGGATCATCACATGTTGAGCTTGATATCTCAACACTCCCCCTCAAGCTCAATGCCATATCCTGTAATCCAAGCATCTCCCGAAACTTCTTCAACTTCTCAGCTCCAAGTGCTTTGGTGAAAATATCAGCAACCTACTCATCTGTTCTCACATAAACAAGATCAATATCACCTGCCAATACCTTCTCTCTCTGATGAAGTGATAATGTACCTCGATATGCTTTGTTCTAGCAGGGAAAACAGGGTTCCGTGCTAGCTGTATGCTACTAAGATTATCACAATAGATAGTGATAGGCTTTTCCACTTCCACACCTAAATCTGCGAGTAACATCTGCAACCATGATGCCTCACATGTTGCCATTGCAGCACCTCTATACTCAGCCTCTATACTCGACAAAGCAATAGTGGGTTGCTTCTTACTGCTCCATGTAATAGCTGCACCTCCAAGTGAGAAAAGAAAGCCACTAGTAGATCTTGTATCTGGAGTACTACCAGCCCAATCTGCATCGGTGTATCCATAAACCTGCAAATCTACATCAACCTCATAAAACAATGCATAATCCAGAGTAGCACTCACATAACATAGATTGCGCCTCAAAGCATCCAAATGTGGCTTCCTGGGAACCTGCATAAACTGACTTTCAAGTCCAACAATATAACTTAGATCAGGCCTTGTAATTGTGAGATATATAAGACTTCCCACAATTTTCCTGTACATAGTAGCATTTTCCAATGCTTCACTTGATGTAGTATCCAACTTCAAATTCTGATCTAATGGCATAGAAATTGGGTTACAATCAGCCATACCATACTTTTGGAGCATATTCAAGGCATTTTGCCTTTGCGACATCCATATACCTATTTCTGTATGTATAAACTCGATGCCCAAGAAATAGCGCAGCACATCAAGGTCTTTCATGTCAAATTCCTGCATAAGAAGTTGCTTTACCTCTTTGATGCTTTCTTCATTATTGCCACCTACAATCAAGTCATCAACATAAATGGCCACAATCGTGATGCCATCATCAGTCTTCCTTGCATATAGTGAATGATCTGCATCACACATAGAAAACCCACTGCTGGTTAAGTAATCAGCAATCCTTGCATGCCATGCACGCGGAACCTGCTTCAGCCCATACAAAGCCTTTTGCAACTTGCAAACATATACTGGATGCTTTGAATCTTCATATCCTTGTCGCAGGTTCATATATACTTCTTCCTGTAACGCACCATGTAGGAAAGCATTCTTCACATCCATTTGATGCAAAGTCCATCCTTTTGTTGTAGCTAATGCAACAAGTGTCCTAACAGTAGACATTTTAGCTACAGGGCTGAATGTTTCCTCATAATCAATGCCATATGTCTGTGCATATCCTTTAGCTACCAATCGTGCTTTATACCTGCTTATGCTACCATCAGCATTATGCTTTACCTTGTAAACCCATTTGCAGCCTATGGGTTTCTTTCCTTGTGCCAATGGAACTAGCTTCCATGTATCATTTCCATAAAGTGCAGCTATCTCCTCATCCATAGCTTTTTCCCAATCTGCATTACCAATTGCATCTTCAAAACAAGAAGGTTCAGCATCTTGTATTACCTTTGTCATGTAGGCACAATGGCGAGCCGTGTAACTATCATATGTCAATCGTTGCACTGAATTACGCATCCTCCCAGATCTTCTTGGTCCTGGGTCACTTCTCCTTGTATCATCTGCATGTGCCGTTCTTACTCCTGGAGTCTTCATAGAGGGCAATCCAAGCTCCTCATCAAGACTCTTTTCTGAACCGCTTGAATCTACATCAACGTCTTCAAAATCTACACATGTTTTATGACCAGCAGAAAGCTTTTCTTTACCTTACTTGGATGTATTTGATGAATTTTCTAGACTAAAATTTCCACATAATCTTCCACTCCATGGATTTGAGATGGAACTATTGCTTGGTGATGCATCCGGTCCACTCAAAACCTGAGATTCTGCACTTGATTTTTCAGCATTTTTTTTGTCATTTGGTTCAAGACTCAGTCCTTCTTTGGCATCTGCATAGAAGCTTGACATTTCATCAAATACCACATCTCTGCTCACCTTTACCTGTCGTGTGAGTGGGTTATAACATTTATATCCCTTTTGCTCAAGGGATTATCCAATGAAGACACACATTTCTGCTTTTGGATCAAGCTTCGTCCTCAATTCATTTGGGACATGTACATATGCAATATAGCCAAAAACTTTCAGATGTGATAAATTTGGCTTTTTACCTGTAAACTTCTCTTCATGTGTGACTTGATGTACAACAGCAGTCGAAGTTCTGTTCATGATGTATACAACAATATGCACAACTTCTGCCCAATAACAATGAGGCATATTCTTCTCAGCCATTAAGGCTCTTGCTATTTCTGCAATATGTCTATTTTTGCGTTCAGCAACGCCATTTTGTTGTGGTGTGTACCTGCATGAAAACTGACACCGAATTCCATGATTTTTTAGAAAACTGCTGAACTCATTTGACATGTATTCACCTCCTCCATCAGATCTTAATGTCTGAATGGATTTCCCTGTCTCCTTTTCCACCATAAGTTTAAAATTCTGGAAGTGAGTGAACACCTCGCTCTTCTCTTTCATGAAATATACCCATACTTTGCGTGTATGGTCATCAATGAAAGTAACATAAAACTTGCAACCGCCCATAGATGTGGTCTTTACTGGATCCCAAACATCTGTATGTACTACTTCTAGTACATTCTCACTAACATGCTTGTCATGTGGAAATGATGATCTTCACTGTTTACCAAATTGACATGTTGCACATACCTTTTACATTTCTGCAACTTTGAAATTTGGTAGTCCATGAACAATCTCCTTTGATTGCATCAGTTTCAGCCTTTGCAAGTTTGCATGTCCAATCCGTTTGTGCCACATCTCTATATCTGCAATAACTCCTGCACCTTTTGCAAACATGGCTGCATTCATTTCAAGAATCTTCACATTTAAGGTGAACATCCTACCCACTTTGTTTCCTTTGGCAACCAATCGTCCATCCAGCTTGTACTCTTCTACATATAATCCATCAGCATTGAACCTGACTTGTAATCCCTGGTCAACCATTAGTCCAATAGAAACGAGATTCTTTTTTATATTTGGAACATGCAGCACATCAGCAAGATGTTTTACCTTCCCATCCTCTATAGACAATGCTATGTTTCTTGTATGCTCAATAGGATGCGATGTATCATCACCTGTTTCAACATATACAGGAACTGGCATTTTCTGCAAATTACTAAACCATTTTGCATGACTGGTCATGTGATTTGAAGCACCTGAATCAACATACCAGACATTATCATTTGATTTTGAAACACCAACAGACATCGTATTCATCATGTGATGTTGAACCATAAACAGCTTCGCAGAATCATTTGCACTTGTGGATGCATAATTGTTTTGCTGCCTTCTGCTATTTTGATTCTTCAATCTGCAATCACATTCAAAGTGTCAAGGTTTACCACAATTCCAGCATCCTTTATTGTCATTACCTGAATCATTTCTTTGGAAATTTTTGTGACCTCTTTGGCTCCCCCTGCCTCGAAACTGTCCTCTTCCTCCTGCATGATTCTGTTGTTGACCTTGGTCTTGGTTACTATTTCCTCTTCCACTTCCAAAACCTCTACCTCTGCCTCTTCCTCTGCCAGAGTAGAATACCTGCTCAGAACTGGGCTTTCCTTGGGAGTTTGAATCCTCACCAAGATTCTTTTCTTGAATAATCAGCATAGATACCAAATCAGCAAAATTTGGAATATTTTCCCTGGTTTGTACAGAAGTTCTGAACTGCTTATATGCAGCTCCTAAACCATGAAGGCACACTTCCACCTTATCATCATCATCATCTACATTCATGCCAGTAGATGCAAGTGACTCACATATGCTTTTGATTTTTAGAGTGTAGTCACTTATCGACATGCTCTTTTTCTCCAATGTATGCAGCTCGTTCTTGAGTTGCAATTTTCGTGCCTTTGTATTGGTTTCGTACAAAGTGAACAAACTGTTCCAAGCCTCTTTTGGAGTCTTGGCATCCTGTATATGTCCAATCATGCTATCTTGTATGCTAACAGATAGCCAATACATTACCTTTCGTGCTCCTTGATTCCATTCCTCATATGCTCTTAACTGCTCTGGAGTCTGATTCCTTTCTGGTAACTGCGGAGCATTTTCATTCTCTCCTTCGATGTACTTCCAGTAGCCTTTTCCCATCAGGAAATTTTTCATTCTAAATCTCCAAGCATGGAAGTTGTTCTTGTCCAGCTTATCGCTTATAAGCTGACTCATTCCATCTGCATTTGCCATTTCTGCAACAACTCACAACACCACAACACATTACAAGCAGCACTTCTGCTTGAACACTGTCGCACTACGACGTGACAGTTCGATCTCAGAAAAACATAGTTTTCATGTATCAACTATACACGGAATCCCTTGAAATTTTGGATCTAGAATATATGAGTGTCGCTGAACACAACGCAAGTTACAGTTTTTGAAACTGACCTAGTTTTTTTGTGGGCCCCACCTTGCGGGCTCGAAATGGAGGTCGAGATGGCAAACGGAGGTCGTTTGTGAAATCATGTTTTCTCCACGCCTTGCCGCATAGTCTTCACCGTGGCCTTCTCCACGAGGTCTCTACAGCCACGCTGGCTCTGATACCATGTCATGAGGAAGGAGATAAGGAAGAGAGCTCACACACACACTCTCACTCTCAAGGAGAAGCACACACACAAATTGAGGCAAGGAAGAATGATCTTCTTCTTCTCCTTCTTCTATTACATAAAAGGAATGTACAAGATGACCTAAAAACAAGAATACAACAAGTGCAATATATAAAGACCAGTACATAAGGAAAAACCTAATGTCCGCGAATGAGTGAGCTAGCAAGAAACAAATGTGCCATCACTCTCGGTAGATAAATCTAATAAAGCTCAATGAAGTATCCCTGACATATACCGGCGTGACCACTATACATGTCAGAGAAACGAAAAAGTGGTACATGTCATCCTGGATCATCACATGTTGAGCTTGATATCTCAACAATTTCAAGATCGAGTGGTGACCTCCAACAAAGATTGCACCAATGGCCACCCGCAACCTTGAAGCCTCGACGAGCAACAACCATGTGCCTTGGGCATAACCTTGTCTTTTGCACCATTCAGGTCATTCATTTCCAGAGTATGCATTAGTATGTGGCCACCTTACAAAGGCCGTGCATAGACACAATTGAGGATCCCAGGCACATGCAACACACCTGACATATGTAAAGTCTTTTATTGATGCTAACACCTTTGTTCTTGTTTTATTCCATTGTTCCAAAAAAAAAGAGAAAGAAAGAAAGAAAAGAAAATAAAAGAAAAGAAAAGAGAGAGAGAGAGAGAAAACAACGAGAAAGGACAGGACTGTGTGCTTGAAGCATCTCTAATCTGAATCATCAACAAGGACATTCATCAATAATGGAAGATAAGTCGATGGTCAATCACCATGATGGAGCACACCACGAAGAGATGAATATTGATGGACATTCGACCATTGTAAGAACTGCCTACTTCAACAACACGATAACCATGATAGAGTAGGAAACCTCTTCGTCAATATACCCTTGAGCACTTTGCTCAAGACCCAAATTCTTGCACCATAATTCTTCCAATGCATTCCCCATGTATGCATGCATAGGGCCACATTCCAAGGCCATGCACAAGGCATATATCTTGTTCAACCCATGCACTAATGCACATCCGATCATCCATTATGGGTTACAAGTACTTGGCATGAAAACGAGGAAAGCCATCTTTGGAAGAACTAGAGGACATCACGGTGACAACAAAAAGAGCAAGGAAGCAATCCACCACAAGAGTTGCTCATAACCAACATTGACAACCTCTTTTGAGTAGCTCACAATTTTTGAAAGCTCACAAAGAAGCCATCAAGCTCGAATACAAGGAAGAAGTACATACAAAGGTAGCAGTGTCAAAATGAAGAACCAGACAAATGCCCAAGCTACAATTGGAGGATGGAACGCTCTTGTGGATACATGATGGACACTATCTCTCCAAGCACTACATGGAACAACCACTACAACAAGGGTCTGTCAGGGATGACAGACTGTAGAGTGGGGGAGTGTTGACAGTCAAGGTCACGCACAAGCATGGAAGCACCTCAATAAAGTGGACACACAAGAAGAAGGAGGATCTAGTGAGCTCCAAGAAGCACATGTCAAATTTTCATAAGAAATCCCTATAAAAAAAAGTGTTTTTTATCACTAAAAACCATTGTAAATACCATTTTCTATTGTTACAACTCCATTTTGTTCAAGCCGAGGAGTCGTTGAGCTTGAGGAATATTAGAAGTATCATCCTATCAATTTTCATATTTTTTAGATTTCTTTTGAGTCCCCAAATAAGACTTGGAACCTAATTTTTAACTAGGCTGGACACTAGGTCTTGACAAGGCCAAGACCACTCAGAAAACTAAAAAAAGGGCTGGAGAGGTCATTTTTGGGGGTAGCTTGTTGTAGATTTCAGCTTTGTAAGAGAGTTCTTTTGTAATCGAAGTCCTTCCATTGTTCCACTCTTTGCTCTTACCTTGTGTGCGTGTGTGTGTATGTGTGTGCATGTTTGTATGCTTTCACTCAAGTACTTGTACACTTCACTTGCTCTTGGTCTTCATACGGGTCCTCACGCCTCCGTGGATTGACATTTATGAGGTGAAGCTCCTCACGTTGGTACTTGCCATTATGCTAGAGTGACAGTACCTTAGTGAAAATCATGTTTTCTAAAAATCCTGAAAATCGTGATTTTGGATGAAAATTGTGATTTGTGAAAATCACGATTTTGATCCAACTTAAAATCTTGTTTTTCCCAAAATCGCGTTTTTGGCTAAAAAATCATGTTTTTGCTCAGAATCGTGTTTTTGAGAATCGCCAAAAAATCATGCTTCTCAGAATGACTAGAGAATCGTGTTTTTAAGAAACTAGAGAATCGCGATTTTGAGCACAACCAGAGAATCACGATTCTGAGAATGACCTCAGAATCATGTTCTTTTCAGAAAAATTTTAGGCGACAAATAGAAAATTGCATGTTTTTGAAAAATTTGAATTTTATGAAAATCATGATTTTCAATCTGAATCGCATTTATTGGCAGGAAATTCAAATTTTTGAGCGTCGAGCAATGGCGAGCTCCAGATGTGCAAAAAAGTGTGAAAAAACATATGCGCTTACTCTCCCTTGCACTCTCTAAATCCTTCTCACACAATATCGCATGAAAAATGGTATGAAAAAATGATTAAAATGCACTAAAAAACAAGAAATTTCTATGAAGAAGAACATGGATGAAGATGGTGATGATGATGATGATGAAGATGAAGACGAAAAATCAGAAAATGAACAGAAATGACTACTTTTTTACCTTCCAACGTCACAAATCTAGGATCTTATCATCACAATGCTCGTCCTCGAAGCTCTCTCCCCGAAAACGGTGCCAAAATTTGGTGTAGCTCAAGCGTAAACACCACCTCCTTTACTTGTCAATCCGCGGAAACGTGAGGACTGGTATGAAGACCACAAGCACACAAATACACACACACACAAGGTAAGATCAAGAGAGGAACAATGGAAAGCTTTGATTACAAAAGAGTGATTCTCTTGTTCCACACATTAGGAACTGTAAGACATCCCAAGAGACTTTGGAAACATTGTCTTCATATTTTTCTTCCAACACAAGGGCTAGGAAGAACCAATTGTGGATTGAGTTTACCACTCAAAGAAAGCAACCCAAGCAAGGCATCTCAGAGTATGTGACCAAAGTCAAAGATGTAGCAGATCAATTGGCAAGCATAAGAGAAGAAATTGAAGAGGGGCAGATAGTAAGACAAGTAATCAATGGTATTAAAGCTTATGACAAATGGGAGAGCTTCACAACTGCCATGGACTTGTACATGGACATGCAGATTCTAGACCTTACCACTCTCATGGGGCAAATCTTTACCCATGAAGCGAGCTCAACAAGAATGGAGATTCATAAAGAGGTAATAGCTCTTCTACCCTATACACTGATAAAAGTAAGTCCAAAGAGAAAGGGAAGAACAAGAAGATTGAGGATGAAGGAGCTACCTCCCAAGCTATTTATGCAGGGAGAGGTAGAACCTCAAGAGGAAGGGGCAAGGGAGGTAAGCAAGGTAGGGGGAGACCTTATAACTCCTCAACATGTAATATTTATGGATTGTCAAATCATACTATAGATGAGTGTTATAGGAGCTTCAAGAGTCAGAGAGGTAGAGGTTATCAAAGAGGTGGATATACACACTCAAGAGGGAGATTCAATCATCATCAAGGATACAATAACAACTACAACAACAACTACAATAACAACTACAAAGGAGGCTACAAATCAAGGAAAGACTACAACAACTACACAGAGGAGCAAGAGGATTCACTTTTGATTATGAATATGACTTCAAAACCAGGTACAAATGATAACCATCTATTCTACATTGACTCAGGATGCTCAAACCATGTGGTAGGCAATGTAGCTCTTCTCTCTGACCTTGAGGAACCAAAGGGTAAACATCAGGTACAAACAGGTGATGACACCAAGCACTCAATGATTAAAGTAGGAAATGTTAAAACCTTTGATGCAAATATAAATTTTTTGAGCAGGGTTCTATATGTGCCTACAATTACCAAGAATTTGATGTGTTGGACAGATTGTGGAAGAGGGTTTGTAGGTTAGGTTCAACCAATATGGAGCATTTTGTGGAGGATCCCCAACATGGATTTAAGAGAATTGCCAAAGGAGAAAAGACAGGTAGATTATTCACTTTTGAACTTGAAGATACAAGGAACATTGCACTTTATAGCTACAAAGATCACACACTATCAGAGCTTGAAATTTGGGACAAGAGATTAGGGCATGTTGGTGAAAGAACCTTAAAACAAATATGGAGAGATCAATGTGTGCATGGGATACCTAATGTATCCAAGCAACACATGATTTATGAATGTGGTGCTTGTTAGTTTGGAAAATCTCACAGGTTACCCTTCTCAAGGAAAGGCTACATGCATGAAGACTACCTAGAGCTTGTCCACAAAGATGTATGGGGACCAAGTAAGGATCCCTCAATTTCTAGATCAAGGTATTATGTATCTTTCATTGATGATTTCAGTAGGTGGATTGTCTTGTATTTTATGAAGCACAAAGATGAAGTATCCAGTTGCTTTAAAAAGTATCTTGCACTTGTTGAGAACTAAACAGGAAGAAGTCTAAAGATACTAAGGTCAGATGGAGGAGGTGAGTACTTCTCAAATGAGTTTGATGCATTCTTGCAAGACAAAGGAATCAAGAGAGAAATTACAACAAGGTATACCCCTGAGCAAAATGGGGTGGCAGAGAGGAGAAATAGATTAATTGTTGAAATAGCTAGGTCAATGTTAAATGAGAAAAAATACCTAATTACTTGTGGGCAAAGAGTGTATCTACTACCACTTATATTGTAAATAGTTTACCATACAAATCTCTTGATGGGATGACCCCCTATGAAGCATGGCATGGTAGAAGACCTTCACTTGATCATTTCAGGATCTTTGGATGTGTTGCTTATGTGCATATCCCTTCTCAATTAAGAGGTAAGCTAGACCCTAAGGTAGAGAAGTGCATCTTCATAGGGTATGACTTGGAATCAGAAAGGATACACATTCTACAACCTTCAAGCAAATGAATTATGGCCAGTAGAGATGTTGTCTTTGATGAGAATGACTCTTGGTTTGAAAGTGAATGCAGGAAAGTAAAACTACCTTATGACTTGGAAGAGGAGTTTCCAAGCATCACTAAAGAGGAGCCTAATCACATTGAAGACACCAACTCAGATGATGAGGACATCATCAACCTAGAAGAATTCAAGGCATGGAAGTCCAAGGGCAAAGTCAAAATGAAGAAATTGGAGGATTTATCTGAATCATCCAACCAAGAAATCAGATGATCAAAAAGGGAGATCAAGAAGCCAATCAGATATGGGTATGTCATTTCCCTAGTCACTAAGCACTCTGTTTATCTTGCAAAAGACTTGTCATTTGAAGAGCCATCATCATATGAAGAGGCAAAGACCAAGGTAGAATGGAAAGAAGCTATGGATGAGGAAATTGAAGCACTCAACGAGAGTGATACCTGGGAGCTAGTACCAAAGAAGGAGTCTATGAAGGTTCTAGATGGATCTATAGGATCAAAAGGAATTTTGATGGATCAATAAGCAAGTACAAATCTAGACTTGTGGCTAAGGGTTTTTCACAAACCCAAGGAGTTGATTATGAAGAAACCTTCTCACCCGTGGCCAAAATGCCAACCATTAGGGTATTGGTAAGTGTGGCTGCATGAAAGAATTGGAACATGTATCAATTGGATGTAAAAAATGCATTTCTAAATGGCTAGTTTTCAGAGGAAGTGTACATGTCTCAACCTGCTAGTTATGAGGATCCAAACAAGGTAACATATGTATGTAAATTGAACAAATCTCTTTATGGATTGAAGCAAGCATCTAGGGCATGGAGCCATAGGTTGACTACATACCTTCAGGACCAAGGATTCATCATGAGTAAAGAAGATACTTCTTTGTTTGTTAAGAGGAGAAATTAAGAGGTAATATACCTATGTGTATATGTTGATGATATCATACTCACAGGTAATGATGCTAATGCCATCAAGCAGATCAAGAATCAGATGATGTAGGACTTCAAAATTAGTGACCTTAGATCACTAAAATATTTTCTTGGACTTGATTTAGTCTATACTTACTCTAGAATTTATATTACTCAGAGAAAGTATATACATGACATGTTAAAGAAGTTTTAATTGTAGGATGCCAAGGTAGCAAGTACTCCAATGGAGGTAAACCAAAAGTTAAGTGCTCATGAAGGTGATGTGCTTGAGAATATTGTAGGTTACCAAAGCATAGTGGGAAGCTTGAACTATGCTACATTGACAAAGATTGATATAGCTTATGGAGTAAGTTTTTTAAGTCAGTTTATGCACAAACCTAGGGCACCTCACTTGGAAGTTGCCAAGAGGATTTTGAAGTACCTTAAGGGAACTCAAAATCAAGGACTTTTTTTTCCTTATACTTCAGACTTGGACATCAAGATATATTGAGATGCAGATTGGGCAGGTTGAAAAAATGATAGGAGTACCTCAGGATACCTATCTTTTGTAGGTGATAAACCAATATCATGGTCTTCAAGAAGCAACCTACTATTTCTTTATCTTCTACAGAGGGAGAGTATAGAGGATTGGCCAATGCTACTCAAGAGGCCATATGGATCAGATTGTTATATGCAGATTTGGGTTTGCATACTACATCTCCAATGAGTTTTGGAGATAATACAAGCTCACTAAATGTTGCAGCAAATCCTATTTATCATGGTAGGACCAAGCATATAGAGGTCCACTATCATTATGTGAGAGATAAGCTATT
>CM035415.1:123201958-123206958 GCA_020310875.1 Ceratopteris richardii
GGTGATACGATTACTACCTACACAGAGCGGTTCTGGCAAAATTTACTACTTGTACGAATGCTTGAAGATGTATCAGAGGATATCTTGCAGCAGAAATACGAAGATGGTTAAGAAGTGGGTATCCAAGCTAAGCTTCACACCCTATGACCTACAACCCTCAACGAGGCTATATCTTTTGCTTATTATGTAGAAAAAGAATTCCAGTCCATAACCAAGTCACTCCGTCTACAACAACCACGTCAACGACCATTTCCTGTTAAACCTTCATTTCCTATGAAGCGTAATTTTAATGCCCCATCTTACCCTAGCTTTCCTCGACCTCTACAATCCAATTACTCAACTTCACCCGTTGCTTCATCTCTCCAACCAACCAAACCACCTACCCTTCAAACTTCAGCAGTGAATGCCCAACAGAAGCGACCATGAATCACTTGCTGGAATTGTGGTAAACCTGGACATACAAAAATAAGGTGCAAATTGCCACCTCTTCATATGAAACAGGCTATAGCTCGATTGCATAACATGGAGGTCTATAATGAAGAAATTCCTCTTGTTTGGACAGAGGAATCACTGGAGAAGGACTTAAGTACCTTGGGTAACGATATCTCTCTACACTCTCTTCTTTGCATGCAGGGTACAATAAATAACAAACTAGTTAAAATTCTACATGACGATGGTAGTTCACATGACTTCATTTCACATTTATTAGTACAAGAACTTAAATTACAAACGTTTCCTTCTTTGTATAAAGTGAAAGCTGCATTTCAAGGTAGTCGTTATAATGTAACGCGAGAAGTGCAAGATGTTACGATTAGCATAGGCCCTTATGTTGACTCACGAACATTTTTAATTGCACCTTTGCAATCTTATGATGTTATACTAGGTATGCCTTTTTGTCACCATTATAACCCACGTATTGACTACCATACTCATACCTTTAAGTTTGTTTTCAAAGGTCAAATCATTACTTTGTCTGCACGGCATGATTTCCAGCCATTTCCATTGATTAGTCACACTCAAGCAAAGCGTGCATTTAGGAAAGGATTTAACTCATGCATTGTTTTTGTCAATGTCATCAATGATTATACTCATACACTTTCAGATGCATATAAACCTTTCATGAGTACTTATAAGGATTGTTTTATGTCTGAATATCCCTTTGAACTACCACCATCTCGAGGATCCTTTGACCATAGCATAGACTTAGTCCCTGGTAGTTCTCCTCCTCATAAAGCACCTTAAGACATGGCCCATTACATCAAAAGGAAATAGAAAATCAAGTAAAAGACCTACTACAAAAAGGACTTATAAGGCCTAGTTCTTCCCGATTTGGAGCACCAGTTCTCTTAGTAGAGAAGAAGAATAAAACTTATCGAATGTGCATTGATTATAGATCCCTTAACAAGATCACGATCAAGAATAGATACCCTATTCCTCGAATAGATGATCTCTTAGATGAGTTACGAGGAGCTCGTGTCTTTAGTAAAATTGATCTTAAATCGGGTTACCATCAGATTCGTATGACACAAAGTGATATTTTTAAGACTTCATTTAGAACTCAAAATGGCCATTATGAATTTATGGTAATGCCCTTTGGACTTACTAATGCCTTTGCTACATTTGCGTGAATGATGAACAATATTTTTCTTGATTACCAAGCTTTTGTTCTTGTATTCTTTGATGACATACTTGTTTACAGTAAGAATGATAGTGAACATGAAAAGCATCTTGAAACAGTTTTTCATTTGTTACGAGAAAACACACTTTATGCTAATCCTGAAAAGAGTTATTTCTTTCAGCGTAAGCTAGAATATTTAGGACATATTATTTCAAGTGAAGGTGTGCATGTGCATCCGAAAAAGATTAGAGTTATCATAGAATGGCCTACACCACAATCAGTCAATGATGTTCGTTCTTTTCTTGGGTTGGCTAGTTTCTATAGGAAGTTTCTTCGAAATTTTTCTTATTTAGCATTGCCTCTTACTTTGTTGTTGAAAAAGAAAATAAAATTTGCATGGGGATTTACCCAACAACAGTCCTTTGACAAACTTAAACATGCACTTTCACATGCACCTGTTTTACAATTACCTGATTTCTCACAACCCTTTCATGTTGTTACTAATGCTAGCAGTTCAGGAATAGGTGCTGTTCTGATGCAAAATGACCATCCCATTGCATTTGAGAGTAGAAAGCTTAAACCCTCAGAACAGAATTATAGTACGTATGATAAAGAACTGTTAGCAGTTGTGCATGCTTTGCGAATTTGGAAACACTATCTTATGGGATCTGAAGTATTAATCAAAACCGATCAACAGGCTATTAAGCATTTATTAAGTCAGCCCTTAATCTCTGATAGACATCTTAAATGGGCATCATTCATTCAAAATTTCCAACCCATGATACAATATCAACCTGGTAAAGCTAATGTCATAGCTGATGCTCTTAGCCGTTTTCCTTCGAATTCCGTTGTTTTGAATAATATTTTTGCCATTCAACTTCATTCTTTTCAAGACATGGTTTCCACTTATGCATCTGATTTGTATTTTTCACGTGCATGGCATGACTTTAATAATGCTGCATCTTTATCTGATGAACATTATACATTTCATAATGGTTTTCTCTATTTTCAACATAGATTGTGCATAACCCAAGCTTTTAAAGATTTTGTCATTAAAGAAATGCATGAACCATCTTACATGGGTCATAGAGGCATACAGAGCACTATTTCTGCTACAAAGATTTCTTCTTTTGGCCACATATGGAAAAAGACATTGCACATTATGTTTCTCAATGCATTGTATGTCAGCGTGTCAAACGTCATCATGGTAAACCATTTGGATTATTAATGCCCCTTCCTATTCCAAATGAACCATGGGAACAAATCTCTATGGATTTTATCACAGGTCTTCCTATCACTTCATCACATAATGATATGATTTGGACAATCGTTGATAGGTTTAGTAAATATGCATATTTCATTCCATGTAGAAAAACTTTGACTGCACCTCAAGCTGCAAAATTATTCATTAAATGCATTTTTCCACATCATGGATTTCCTAAAGTAATGTTATCCGATCGTGATGTTAGGTTTTGTAATCATTTTTGGGTTGCCTTATTTCAACATTTTGGTTCTAAAATAGATTTTAGCTCTGCATTTCATCGTGAAAGTAATGGACAGAGTGAGGCTACAAATAGTACTATTCTTGATTTATTGCGTTGTTATTCATTAGATAATCCTAATAACTGGGATGAAAAGTTGCCATTGCTTCAATTTTCTTACAATAACACTTCACATACCACTACTGGTCGTGCATCTTTTGAAATAGTTTTTGGTAAAAAGCTTCCCACTCCCATGTCCCTCACTCAAACCGACATTCTGATGGCTGATTCTATTGCTCAAGTTCACGTTTCTATACTTCATGATGTTTAGGAGCACATTAGGAAAAGTCAAGAGCGATATACACGTATTATCAATACTAAACAATTAGCAAAAGAATTCAAGGAACATGATTTTGTATGGTTGCGAATAATTAAAAGACGTCTCAGAAATATTTTGCAGCATCCTAAAATTAAACTTGCACCACGCTATTATGGACCGTTTCGCATTATAGAAAAAATTAATGATAATTCATTTCGATTAGATATTCCATCCCATTGGACTATACATAGTTCTTTTCATATTAGCTTACTTAAACCCTTTAAAGGAACTTTACCACTTGTTCCACTTCTTGATGATCCTCCTTTAATTGAAGAACAATCTGAAATCTTAGTTCCTGAGAAAATCATTGATCATGATGTCACTACTACATGCACAGGTACTCAATATCATCGATATTTGATTAAGTACAAAAATCACTCTATTGAAGAATGTCAATGGATACATAAAACACAATTAACACCTCAAAATGACCACTTAATTTCTGCATATCATACACAAACACATTAATGTAACAACTCCATGAACATTTCCATGCATGTATTTTTACATGGCACATGCCTATTTTCTTTATTCAGTGATGAAACATGTGACTGGCCATCCATGTTTATTCTTTTATCACCTGAGGTCAGTTGCTTGTTCAACTGAGGGGCATGTTATACCTTATGGAATATGTTGAACAATGCATTGTTGGATTGTAACATGAAATATGTTGGCCAATGCATTGTTGGATTGAAATATCGAATAGCCAATGCATTGTTGGATTGTAACATGAAATATGTTGGCCAATGCATTGTTGGATTGTAACAGTGATATGGACTATGTTGAACACTGCATTATAATTGTTAGTGTTGAATTATTTTATCAACTGAGGTCAGTTGCTTGTCAACTGAGAGGCATGTTGTATATTATTGAACAAGGCATTGTTAAAATGTTAAATTATTAATGTATTAATATGTTTTTGATGTTTTTAATATAGCAGCTGAAGGTTCGTGAGGAGCGTGCAAGGCGTGAAAGGGCGGACATCAATAATCCGAATAATTATTATTTAGCTTGTAAATAAACCTGCGTAGAAGGTTCTATTGTTAGAAAAGTAATGGTTAGAATAAGGGTCGTTGTAGACCGCAGTTTCTATTATTCAAAGTAATGGCTTTCTGTAAAAGTTACCGACTTTTAGTTTCATGCCTACTTTTTGAAGCCGCCCTCATGTAACCATTATTTTCGACGTAATCAAAAGTCCTATAAATACATGCACTCTGTGGACTGTCGAAAACAGAGTGCATGGGGGGAGATTGCACCCAATACTACGTTGTGTCTCGTCTCTTGTTGCGTCTATTCTCTATGTGTTTTCTATGTCCGTAATCTCTGTATGCGCGTGAGCAAGATCCTGACATCATATACATATACATATACATATACATATACATATACATATACATATACATATACATATACATATACATGTACATATACATATACATATACATATATATATACATATACATATACATATACATATACATATACATATACATATACATATACATATACATATACATATACA